>OY731405.1:24872649-25160171 GCA_963425845.1 Sphenostylis stenocarpa
TTCTTGCGCTTGAGCGACTGACTTCCATAGAAGAATAACTGATATTCGCTCAAATGAATCTTGTGTCGCTTGAGCGACTGACTTCCAAGAGAAGAATAACTGATATTCGCTCAAGCGAGAGTCCATCCTGCTCGAGCGACTTCCATGCTGAAAATATTCTTCCTTCTTCCAATTATGCTGACAATTATGCTCCTTACTCTTGTATCAAGGTATTCTCGAATTCATCCTATATTGGAAGAAAAATAGATTAGAATTAGCATAAGTTAAGTGGTTTCATAACAATTAAAGACATAATTATATCAACTTTTTACCACTTAACACCTTTTAAAATATACTTTTGAGCAATCAATCAAACAATCATAAGAGCTATTTTCAAGAAAGAATCGCATAAGTTTTGTGAAGTTTTTCAGAGTTTTTTCTTGAGGCAATTTTTGTATTCTTTTGGTGAAGAAACTCATTCTGCAGGAGCTGCATAATCCGGGTTGTATTGTTCTAGTTTCTTCTCTTTGTTTCTTTACATTTCTTTACTGTATTATGGGTGTCTGGAATTGTTGGGCATTGGTTCTGTAGCTGGAATTTGGCTGCATATTGGTACAAGAACTGGAACTTGGTTCTTGGGTGAAGGTTTAGGTACAATAACTGAAATTTGGTTCTTGGGGTAGATTGGGTGTTATGTGATTCAGAATTGTAATCTGTAAAACATTCAATCTAGTGGAACTCAGCTGGAATTTGGCTGAGAACTGGATGTAGCCCTAGGGTTTGAGTGAACCAGTATAAATCTTGTTTGTATTTCTCTAAACCTTACTCTCTTTAATTCTGTTGTTGCTTTATACTGAATTGCTTGATTTTCTTGATTCAATACTGGTTCAGAATTCATAATATTTGAAATAGATAATCTATATCAAGAAAGTGTGAAAATTTTTAAAAGATTAATTCACCCCCCTCTTGATCTCAACCTCTTTTTCTAACAAATTCGTCATGAACTTGGGATATACGTGATCACTTGTTTGTCTATGTTATTGTTTATCTTCATATTGTCATTTTGTTTTTGTTTAAATTTATTAAGTATGTTGACTTCGTACTACAACAGAAAAAACATGTAATAGCGGTTCTGCATACTCTATAATAAAAGAATGACGTTTAGATAGCGGTTAACTAACCGCTATCATAAATAAGATATAATAACAGTTAACGTGAAACTACTATGCAAAGTTGTATTTATAATAGCAGTTGAAACGATAAACCACTCTTAGAAATGACATATATAATAGCGGTTAAAATGAAAATTGTTATCTAGAATATACTTTTAATAGTGGTTAGTTCTAGAACCACTCTCTTTTAGTATGTTTAGATAGTGATTCTGGGAATTGCTATCTAAAGTCCCAATTAAAAAAAATTAATTAAATTTTAAAATCCAAAATTTATTCCTGATAATTTGTACCTGATAGACCACAATTTCAAGGTATATATCAAATTAATCCAACAAAATCCAGCCAACATACAATATATATTCATAGAATCATAGAAAAACAATTCAAAAATTGACAAATTAAAACTAAAATTTGCATGAAACAAAATTGGTACAAATACATCAAATAGTTGAAATGATTAAAAAAATCCTTAAGAGTCTATGGTGTTGATTTTGTCCTTCCAAAATATATGATAGAAATATGCACACCATTCCTTTTATAGCTGCTTAATTCTAAGGTCTGGAAAATACTTCAAACATAGATAGAAAAGAATCACTAAAGTTAAATTCCAAATTAGATAAATAATGACAATACATTATTCTTTCATATAAACATAGCCATAATGCAAAAATGGTTCTTACGTTAACTGGAATAGTAGTTTGTCCATATTTCAGTGCATCTCCAATGAACAAAGCTACGTAATATCCATAGTCATCTGAGTTCATTATAATGTATACTTAATAAAATTTCGTCAGCATTTCGCATCAGTCTCTTAGTCCACAACTTGAATTTGGTAAAATTAACCTCATTCAACCATGCACCAAGAGACAATGACACGAATAGCAAATCAAAATTTTACCAACTATAACAAATAACAATTTAATCAACTACCTAGATAATTACTGGTCAAGGAAATTTTTTTCCCAAACTGTCCAAATTAGGACAATTTGAGTTTCAAAATAATGATCCTAAATAATTATTTAGAGACTCAAATGAGAAACTAAAGGTTCGCTCAAGTTCATATATAATAATACCATTTAACAAGCATCTAAAATTACTAAAACTATCAGCAAAAACATCATACATAATCTCTAATACAAAATATTTCAGGGTCACACTAAACCATTTATATATCCTAGCTAGCCTATATTCTATTTCAAAACACAATTTCAAGATCACAATGTAGGCAAAAATAAACAATTCATGCCAAACTAAGATATTAATAAATCCAAATACTAATTTTAAATTGTAATTTCTAATTCACACTCACCCTAAAATTTAACTAAATGTATTAGAATCAAAATAGGGGTGGAAATTGTATCCAATATCACATTAATTCAAATAATTATACTATAATAAATCAAATAAATGCCTAAAAAATATATAATGCACTAACCTATTGTAGACCTCCCAATAAACGTGTCCTACAACAACAATGGTGAATGGAGACTTGAATGCGACATAAATATGCTTCAATAAAGTTGTAATACCCAACTGAGTAGTGAGAGCAAGAGAATGAGAGAGATTGAAGACACAGAGGGAAATGGAGAGAACCCAGAGCAAGTGGGAGAGCACAAAGTGAGCAAGTAGGAGAGAACGTACCTTTAGTTTAATGGAAGACGCAGAGAGTGAGAAGGAGAGCGCAGAGAGTTGCAAAAAACGTAGAAACAGAGAGCACGAGGTTAAAGAAAGGGGGATTAGGGTTTTTAAAATTTTGACTTTAGATAGCGGTTCGCCAAGTAACCGCTATCTAAACTACACTTATTATAGCGGCTCCACGAAGTAAACGCTATCTAAAGGTATGATAGCGGTTTCACGTGTCAACCGCTCTTTAAAGGTATGACATTAGATAGCAGTTATCACACAACTGCTATTATAAATTACTTTAAAAAGCGGTTCTTTCTGAACCACTATTAAAACATACTTTAGATAGCATTTTACTCCTAATCGCTATTTAATATGTATTTTTAAAAGCAATTTTTGTTAACCGCTATCTAAAGTGCCAACGCGAAAGCCACTTTCTGTTGTAGTGTTATATTGTTGTATTTGTTTTGTTGAAATTTATTCATCATATTGTTTTGTTTTTAAGGTAGTGGTAGTGGCAGGAGCGAAGGTGGAGGTAAAGGTAGATCTGTCACCCGGTTGAAGGGGTTAACAACAGGATATTTAGGTATTTATATATTTGTTGAACACTTTATATATCAATAATTGAATTTAACATTTATTGGTAATTTTATAACAAAATATTGAAATTCCTCCATTTCTTTTAGATAGAGGGACTTTAAGACTTTCTTGGCACGGGAGTATGTATTTGGAAAGTTTTAAGATAGATCTCCTTGTCTAAAGTATCAGATTAGTGAGGAGGACTAGTTCTAGTTTCATGCCAGCCGATTGGACCCCTCTTGGCATGTTAGTTCTTAGTAATTATTACCTTAATAACACCTAATGTACCACTCTAACGTTAGAGATTGAATGATGCACCCCATCTATTGTCACGAAGAGGGTATACATTGTTGGAGCAACACCTCATGAAAGCCAGAACAGAGTTAGCAAGAGTTGAGTTTGCTGACCTTGCATCTCCACCCCCTCCCCCCGCTATGAGATATGGATGACAACTCAAACAAGATCTGATGGACAAACGAGTTCTGAGTCTGCACGAATCATTATTGAGAAAATCATAAGTTATAATGTCAATTAATTCCTACATAGGTTAGTGTGTAACTTAGTTATTGTTAATGTGTTGCAGGATGATTTAGTTGAGCAGACCACCAAAGGATCATTTATTCCCCATGGTTGAGAAGACATATTGACGACAACCATAGGAAGACCAGAGCACCCAGGATGTGTGTGTGGTACTAGTGGATCCTGGGGCCTTCGTTATTACTTTGGTCCATCATCACGAACGACCACTACCGACTCTTGCAGCCAGGAGACCTTGCATAAAATGGAGATGCAGTTTGAAGAAAAGTTAAATCAAATAGGACAATCCTTGCAGCAAGAGTTAGATGAGAAACTTAAATCTCTTGCCCGCTCTCAGCAATAGAGTCAAGGAACACCTTAGACAATTTAAGGTGATGTTGTTCAAGTTAGCACTAAAGGGAGTTGTGCTGCTGCTGCAAATCCTTCAGGAGAATATACTTACACTAATGCACCACACTAGTGTGAGTTATATGTTAAGATAATCTCCTGCATCTAGTGGCTAGTGGTTGAGGTTTTGAGGGTGGCTTAACCATCCATGGTGTCCCTTTAAAGGAAATCTGGACACGGATAGTAATTGATGAAGTTCATGATGCTGATGTTTTAGTGTCTTTTCCTAATGAAGAGATTCAACTAGTGGGGCAAGCAAGTGGGACATTCTTGACTTGGCCAAGACGTTTGGTGATGTCACTCTGAGTATGGACCAAGGTAATGTATATATTGTGTATTTTCTCTTCTTTTTTATTCTTATAATTATATGAATGTTTAATTAATTGTTATCATTTGTTTAAGAGTTTATCGTCGTGGTAAGTATAAGAATCAATTTGTTATTGATGAGGACATCACAAAATCTGAGGATGATCCCATATCTATGATGTTGATTATATTATCACTATTGAGGAATAGACCGTGTCAGATATAGTAGGAGACCAGAGTGTTTGGAATTGACAATTCCATTATTCCACAGTACATTTCCTTGCCCGACGCATTAGAAATTGTTGGGCGAAACTGCATGTTAAACATTTCCATCATACAATTGTGGGCAATGTAAGTTATTTTCATTTATGTTTCTAAGATTATAATAGTTATATTTAACTTGCAATTCATTGTGTGAGGTACATTGACAAATTGAGTGTGAAGCAAGAAAAATATGAAGTATATGGATTTGTTGAGCCTCAGTCCATCCAAAAATCTGGAAATACAAAGGTCGGAATCCAACAATATATGAAAACATGGATGAGTGACTCACAAAGATATATATACTCGGATCCATACATTGAAGAGTTGTAGACCCCTAATCTTGCCCGGCCTCATAATAAAGATCAGAAGACCTTCTATTCGAAGATGGATGAAGCCTAAGAAGCCACTAGGAGAGACTATTAGGCCCCATACTAGGATATGAGGGATTTTTTGCCCAAAAATAAGGATTTTCACCTTTTAAGATCGAGACCGCCGTCTCGCCTTGCGCGAATGGCGAGACGGCCGTCTTGTTTGGCGAGACGGCCGTCTCGACCTTGTCAGATGAGACAACCCGTCTTGACCTGACAGGCACGAATCCTTATAAATAGGAGCGTCATTCCCCTCATTTCACACAGTTCTTCCATTCTCTCTCTAGACTTTTCATCAAATTCTCTTTCTAGAACCCCTCTGAAGCATTTTCGGAGTTTCTGAGAGTTTTCTAGAGTGTTTTAGAGCGTTTTTGAGAGATTCCGGCGCTGTAAAGAGTGAAGGGCTGCCAAAAAGCACCTTATTTTTGCAAAGAATTAATAGAAAGCTTGCTTCGGAGGTTTTCACTCTCTCTCTCTCTCTCTCTATTTTTACCGCTTTAAGTTTAATTATGCAATAGAAACTAGGGCCATGTAGTCATAATTTTAAATTCCGCAAAATAAAGGGTAAAAACGTATTTTCACCGGTTTATTTATTTATCCAAAGTAGCTAGCCCATCATAGGGAACCCGAAAGGGGCGTCGTAAGGGAACTAACACTTCCCTTACACGTAACTAACTCCCTTACCCAACTCTGGTTCTAATGACCAAAGTTGGTTTTTCGAAAACCAACGGCTTTTAACTCCTTTTCCGATGTTTCCAGTAAAAACGTTGGTGGCGCCAACTCTGCCCACGCTGATGAAGGGCTCAGCACTCCCTCTGGCCCTCCGCATTTGCCACAAGCTGCTGGTGGGGACCATCCATGGCAAGAAGGAGAGTCAGGGAAAGGTAACGCTTCCCGACCTCTTCGTCCTATACTGCATGAGCCAGAGGCGCCGGTGCAACCCTGACTACTTCTTCCTGAAGGCCTTCAAGGACTTCGGGAGTAGACCAGTAGGAGCTGTCCTCATGGCTCCTCTTATCCACCCCTGGCAGAAAAATGGGGGTGTAGTGGCCGAGAAGAATTGGCCTCCAGCCTTCGACCCGAAACCATCAACGGGTCGATCCTGGTCAGCATGGGGATGCTGATGCGCCGAGGGACCCAGCTAGTCCTCCACCCATCCCTGGATTTCGCTCTGGACCTCCAGGACATCGTGGCAATGCACGATCTCCCGACACCTCCCGACTTCCAACAGCAGCAACAACAGCAGCAGTACATAGACGACTTTGCTGGCGTAAACCGCAACATCTACGACCTGCGCCAGCAATTCGAACAAATGTCTGTGAGGCAGGAGCAGATGTCCCTAAGACAAGAAGCCTTCGACACCAGGCTGGAGATGATATACCAGTATCAGGAAGGGATGAGACAAGACTGGGCAACATTCCAACAAGAGTATCGCGATGAAGCCCAGGACCAAGCAGAGTTCCGGAGACATATGTACCAGCAATTCCCCTCCTGCGGATCGTCTCCAGACGATAGCCCATAGTCTTAGGGATATAGAATAGGGCTGTTGTAATAAAATATTTCATAAATAAAATTGTATTTCATGCATCTTTTTATCCCTTCCAAAAGTCAACGTAATCAAAAGAAAATAAAGAGTAAAAAGACTTACGCTTAAAAAAGTCAAAATCCAGAATCGCGAGAAAAAAGAGATAAAACCGCAAAAAAAAAAGGCAGGATTGAAACAAAGTCAACCACCTTGACCAACAAAACTTCGGCAACCAACCAAGAGTCGAACACAAACAAAGCTCACCCGCCCAACCAGCAAGAGTCGGGTGATCATCATCAAAAGACCAAAAATAAGGAATCCCCAACAACCAACAAAGCTGGATGAACACCAACAAAATCCCCGGCGCAAACCGGATGACCAAATCAAAAATAAGAAAACACATCTCAACATGCGGCGCATGAGCCACCTGAGCAGTAAGACGCCACCACCACCAGTCCTACACAAAGGACTATACCAGCCTGATGGGGGGTTCATACCCATCCAGTCCAACACACAGTGGACTGCAACTACCAGCTTGATGGGGGGGTTTATACCCATCAACCGAAGGATCGGCTACCGTCAGAAGGAGTATCTTGAGGTTCTACCACGTGTCAACCAAGGGGATCGGCTACCGTCAGAAGGAGTATCCTGGAGGTGCACGACACAAATTTTCCCAGAAGATCAACCAACGCAAGACAGAACATCCGAAGGGTAACCGGGCAAGAGGGTCAACTCCTTTACCTTCCAGTCGTTCTTCTTGGCACAACAGGCCAACAACCGACTGGTCAGTAAAGGGGGGGCAGCTGTAGACCCCTAATCTTGCCCAGCCTCATAATAAAGATCAGAAGACCTTCTATTCGAAGATGGATGAAGCCTAAGAAGCCACTAGGAGAGACTATTAGGCCCCCTACTAGGATAGGAGGGATTTGTGGCCCAAAAATAAGGATTTTCGCCTTTTAAGGTCGAGACCGCCGTCTCGGATTCGAGACCGTCGTCTCGTTTGGCGAGACGGCCGTCTCGACCTGACAGGCGCGAATCCCTATAAATAGGAGCGCCATTGCCCTCATTTCACACAGTTCTTCCATTCTCTCTCTAGACTTTTCATCAAATTCTCTTTCTAGAACCCCTCCGAAGCATTTCGGAGTTTCGAGAGTTTTCTAGAGTGTTTTATGGCGTTTTTGAGAGATTTCTGCACGTAGAAGAGCAAAGGGCTGCCAAAAAGCACCCTATTTTTGCAAAGAATTAATAGAAAGCTTGCTTCGGAGGTTTTCACTCTCTCTCTCTCTCTCTCTCTATTTTTACCGCTTTAAGTTTAATTATGCAATAGAAACTAGGGTCATGTAGTCATAATTTTAAATTCCGCAAAATAAAGGGTAAAAGCGTATTTTTCACCGGTTTATTTATTTATCCAAAGTAGCTAGCCCATCATAGGGAACCCGAAAGGGGCGTCGTAAGGGAACTAACACTTCCCTTACACGTAACTAACTCCCTTACCCAACTCTGGTTCTAATGACCAAAGTTGGTTTTTCAAAAACCAACGGCTTTTAACTCCTTTTCCGATGTTTCCAGTAAAAACGTCGGTGGCGACTCCAGAAGAACCCTTCAAAAACTAGTTCTTGGTTTAGCCCGGTTATCGGACAATCCAAGAACGCCTTTTCGAAAACCTCGCCCCTAGGTTCAGCCCGGTTATCGGACAACCTAAAGGCGTTGTAACCACCAATAAAAACGCGAAAAATGGAAAGTCGGAACCATCGCGTCGCTCCGACCGCCCTCGTTTTGACGGCAGCGACAGATGGCGACTCCACTGGGGAAGCCTAGAGTGTTGATCCCATAGTGATGGGCTAGCTAAAAATAAATAAACCAAGAAAATAACGCTTTTACCCTACCTTGTATTATAACATGTTTTAATGCTTGGCTTTAATAACTGTTGTCTGTTTATACTTACGCAATTGTTTGAAATAAAAATTGTACACAAACCCTTGCACACAACAGTTCCCTCTATACTCGGGGGCAAGTGAGAAATCCATAGGGAGTGGGTGGCAGGTACGGTTCGCTGTAGTGATGACCTTGTGCCCACCAGTGTGATCGGAAACCACCACTCAAGGTGATAACCTTCCTCTTTTGGCACAAAGACTGACTATGGCCTTAGTGATAAGCATGGTCGGAAGGCTGGAGAGTGGGGACCCTATAATGGGGGCACCTTGGGGGCCTTAGCCTTGGTGAGAACAGTTAGAACCTACCTTCGCCAATGCACTTTTCTGCAGGAAAACCCTACCTCGTGATTAAAACAACTTCTCGTCTGTTCGTGGATGTTTGAATTGTGTGTGCATCTGTTTGTTGCATTTGTTTGTTGCATAGCATAACCAAACAACAAAAGATCACAAAAAAAAAAATTCTTTTTGCAATAAACACCTTTATCTCGGACAATCTGCCTTTTAGCTAGCCTGGTTTCAGGTTCTTTGTAAGCTAAGTAGCCACGCAGTCCGACAGAAGAGATAAGGGACGTAAACTATTCTTTCGCATAAAGCCATTTTTTATCTCGGACAGTCTGCCTTTTAGCTAGCCTGGTTTCAGGTTCTTTGTAAGCGAAGTAGCCACGCAGTCTGACAGAAGAGATAAAAGGCTATAAAATAAAAATAAAAACAAAAATAAAAATCTGATTCCAAAACAATAAATGGGACCTGGTTCAAAAGTATTACCCCCATATAAGTAGTTTATTTTTCAAAAAAATGCATCATACAAAACATGATAAATAAAAATAAACACCCGCATTCATTCAATAAGCATCATTTTCATAAAACACGCATTTTGGTTTTAGAAAATGGAGGAGACTAGTAGACAATTGAAGAAGGTGGACATTCCCCGATACCATGCTGAAAAATTGGAACGACTTTGCGCGGTAATGCCACCAGAGGTCCGCTCCGACTTCGAAAAATCCTATGGACGGATTCTCGACCTGTTAAAGATCTGTGTCGACCAAGTTTTCGTCAGGGTATTAGTTCATTTCTGGAACTCCAGTCTGCGCTGCTTCGAATTTCCGCAGTTTGATATGGTGCCCACCTTAGAGGAGTATGAAATCATGCTAAAATGGCCCAAATCAGCTGGGGTCCATATACGCCACGGGGCATATACTCCTGCAGCACAAGTCGCTGCCATCATTCAACTACCATTCCGGCAGACTACCCTGATAGGAAAAGGGAATGTCCAGGGTTGGAAGGTCTCAATGTTGGAAGACCACCTGTCTGATTTGGCTGAAAGGACAGAATGGGTCGCTTTCAACAAAACCCTGGCCTTAATAATATTCGGAACAATCTTGTTTCCCTTCCACCTCGACATAGTAGATCAAGCCGTCATGGACGCCTTCTTCGCCTGGGACGTGCACTCGAAATGTCCCTTGCCTGCAATTCTTGCTGACACCTTGCTCCCGGTGGAATTCTGTCACCAAAAACAAGGAAAAACACTCCGTTGCTGCTCTTCACTACTCTTTGTGTGGGGCATTACACACTTTTACGCCTCTAGTCACATGGGGATGTTCCCCGATCCTTTGAGGAGCTTCTCCAAAATCCCTCTCCAACGACGCTTAACTTTAGAATGGAAGGACGAGTTGGAACGCCTGGATGCCAACAGTTTATCCTGGGTCTGCCCTTGGTTCCGACCCGGCCCAGTCCTCATCAGATGCAGAGATTATCCGAACGTACCCTTGATAGGACTCAGGGGTTGCATAGCCTACTCACCTAGAGTAGCTATGAGGCAACTCATGAGAACCCAAACTATCATTTCTCGAGGGGAACTCGGAGGACTGTGTTTCTTCGGAGACCCATGCACAATCGCCAACTCACTAGCCATGAGAAAAGCATGAGAGAAACCTTTCTTTATGGGAGATAGAGAGCTAGGAAAAGCTCGAGTGGCTGTTTCCAGTGACTACGAGGTGTGGAGAAAAATAAGAGGGATGTCTCAACCATCCACCTCACTCATTACAAGTGCCAGTAGTGAAGAGTTACAGGCTCAAGTCGATGCCTTGACCCAGAGGATAGAAATCATGGGAGCCCAGATGAGGGCCCTTGAAGAGAGAGAGCAGGAATCTATCCTCACCATTGATGGTCTGCAAAGGCAATGCAAGAAAAAAGGATCATGAAATAGAGCGCCTCAAGGACCAGTGTGCTGACTTTACTGAGCAAGCTATCCAAGCGTCCAAAACTGCCAGAACCAGCTCGGATAGCCAACTTCAGGAGATAACTGCCAAGACAGCACGCCTTGAGGCCGAATCAGCAAAATAGGCTCAGACGATCAAGGAATTGTTGCAAGAACTCACCAAGACTCGGTCAAAAATACGCCAAGAGCGGGAGGCCAGCCGGAGACTCAATGGAAGTCTCACTGAGCTACGCTGTAAAGAAAGAGACGGGCTAGCTCAGTACGGCCAAGTACTACAAGATAAGGACCGAGCCCTTGCCAAACTCGATGAACTACAAGCCTTGGTCGTCCATCAAGAGGCGAAGATCAAAGAGGCTCAAAAGTATAGCGAAGATATGAGCCAGGCAGTCCAAAAGCAAAGCGAAGCACTCGCTCGTCATGTCCGGGAAGCCGAAAGAGAATTACATAGAGATCAAGACCCGCCTGTGGGTTTCTTTAGGCTTTTCCATTTTTGCCAAAAGTTACTTCGTAGTATGGAGTAGGAGAATGTACACCTTCTAACGGATAAATGAAATTTTTCCTTTATTCAACAATTGTCTACTTGCATGCATACCATTCATCTGCATATTTAATTTCCCCTCCTTTCACGCGTAATAAACAAGATAATAAAAAGGAAGGATTTAACTGACACGTCTTCCAAATCAGAAGAATGGAGAGAAAGTCACTCCTAATCAAGCTTTCTCCAACGGTCGAACCATCACGAGAGGAAAATAAGCCTCGACCGTTGGTCCTCAAAAATAAGGAAGAGGGGGCAAGGACACCAGTGCGACTATTTATGCCACGTCCTTTCCCCTATGAGTCGAATAAAGCTGTACCGTGGAGATATGGGGAATCTTCACCAATAAAAGAGGACATCACGAATATAGCCGTTATTGGGGGCATGACTAGAAGTGGAAGAATCTACTCCCCCAAGGACTCACAGGAAGACGTCCCCAAAAATAAAGGAAAAAATAAAAAGACCGAAGAAGAAAAAGAAAATAAGGAATCCAAGGAGGAGACAGAGGAATTACTCCAGCTTATAAGGCAAAGCGAGTATTCCATTATAGACCAGCTCAACCGTACCCCTGCAAAGATAACGTTGTTATCTCTAATAATGAGCTCGGAACCGCACAGAAACGCCCTGCTGAAGGTCTTGAGCGAAGCGCACGTACCTCATACCATATCCCAAGAAAAGGTTGAGAGGATCATCGGTCACATTACGACAAGCGATCACTCACCTTCACAGAGGAAGAACTACCCCTTGAGGGGTCGAACCACAACAAGCCCTTGCACATCTCGATCAAGTGCAAGGAGTACCTCATTGCCAAAGTTCTTGTGGATAATGGGTCATCCTTGAACGTGATGCCCAAGTGCACACTAGACAAGCTGACTATCCAAGGAACCCGTCTGCGCCCGAGCAGCACTATCGTTCGAGCCTTCGACGGATCAAAACGAGAAGTAGTGGGAGAAGTTAATTTGCCAATCCAAGTTGGACCCACTATCTTCAACGTCGATTTCCACGTAATGGATATTACTCCAACATATAGTTGTCTCCTCGGCAGGCCTTGGATTCATGATGCTAAGGCAGTACCTTCGACGCTCCACCAGAAAGTCAAGTTCATAGTGGACAACAAATTGGTCACGGTCCAAGCAGAAGATGATATTCTGATCAGTGGACCGTCCACCGAATCTTATGTGGATGCGACTAAAGAGGCCCTTGAAACATCTTTTCAAGCGCTCAAAATTGCCAATATAGAAAGACTTCCCAAAAACACAAAGGTAGCTTGCATGATGATGAAGCATGGCTACCATCCTGGCCAAGGATTGGGGGCAGATTTCCAAGGCATGAGGGAACCCCCAGAATTCCAAGATAATCCTTTCAAGCATGGCCTAGGATATGACCCTACTAAGGGCCGAGTGGGAAAAGGAAAAGGGAAGTCTCCCCTCCGCACACTCAAGCAAATTTTCCGAAGTGGAGGGGTGCAAGCGTCAAGAGCTACCCTAGTTATTAGGAAATCTTTTTCTTCATTTAAGGGATGTAAACCCCATGATTGTTAGAGATTATCCCTCGGGGCTAGCCCGACCCCCGGGCATTTTAGGGTACATATTCCCTTATTAATTAATAAAGAATACTTCTTACAATCTGCTTCTTTTCTCGCTATTTTCTGACTAGACCTCACAATAACCCTGTCTAAGTAAACGAAAAAAGAAAAAGAAGAATAAAAAAGGCGCATCTAAATTAACCGAAATTCACCATTGCCATTACGGTCAAGCTAGTCGATCAGAAGCACCAAATAAGACTTCACCTCGCCATAAAAAAAGTCATGCTTCGCCAATATTGTGAAAAAAAATAAATACAAAAAAAAAGCCCATAGAAGCCAAAGGCCAAAAAGAAAAAGGGCAAAATACCCGGTAGGAAACCCACTAAGGGGGCTACGCAAAAGATAGGGTCAACCCGGTAGGATACCCGAACAAAAATAAAGGGTAGCCTAGGCAAAAGTTAGGGTTACAAAATAAGGTCCGCTAGGATTCCTCAAAAATCCAAAAAGAGAGAACCTAGAAAAAGGTTAGGGCCAAAGCACAATATCCTAGTTCGAAAACCCAAAGGGCGATCTAGGGACATCAACTAGCCATAAAAAGCAATGCAAATAAAACTAAGACGCAAAGTACAAAAGAAGGAAAAAACGTTTGCTTAGACGAAAAGCTTAAACACCCAAGCCTAACCCTAACTAACCATTCTTACAAAAACTCTTTCAAAATAAAACAAACATTCTAAAACACAAGCCATTGAATGTATCTCCTTACTTCTCTTCTCTTGACCCTCACAACAATATTCTAATAATTAATCTAGGAATATGGAGGCGTATAGTCAACAAGAGGATTGAAACCCCTAAAGTGGAGATAAAGGGACACTACATGGCAAAGAGTGCTCTACAAAAAAAAAAAAAGAGAAATGGAAAAACAAGCTACCCTTCGGTCACAAGAAGTCCGACAAGGTACAACCAAACACGAGAACACAGATCAGAGGGCATTCGACGCTACAAGACACGTCAGTTAAATCCTTCTGAAAAATTAATTGAAACAGGCATTATAGGACATCAAACATGAAAACATTGCATGCATAAAAATGTTTTTGAACCAGGTCCTATTTGCTTTTAACAAAAAAAAAACCCCGTAATTCGAGACGGCTGTCCGAAATTTCCAGACCGCCGTCTCAGTCCCCCAGCAAATCGGGACCGCCGTCTCGCCCACCGAGACGGCCGTCTCAACTTGGTCAACAATGAGACCGCCGTCCCACTTGGCGAGACGGCCGTCTCGCTGAAGACCAAAGTCAAGACCGTCGTCTCGGTTTCCCAAACGACCGTCTCGACTGGTGCAAAAACGAGACCGTCGTCTCGACTTCCCAGACGGCGGTCTCGAATCGGTTTTTTTCCCTATAAATAGGGGAGCGGTTTGGAGGTTCCTCACAACTCTCTGGCACTCCAATCCTCTGATCTCTCATCTCCAAACACTTTTTCACAAAAATGTTTCGTGGAAGTCAATCAAGGAAGAGAAGAGGACCTGCTGGCCCTAGCAGTTCCTCAGCACCCGCTCCTCAAGACCCCACACGACTCTCATCACTACACCAGGCTCGCCTAGAGCATATCAGGGGGTACACATGGCACCCCATGCTCAAGTTGGATTTCGGCATCCTAGCCGAATTCGATTGGGAGGACGATGTTCGGGCCCACATCGACAGTATTGGGTGGGGTTTCCTCCTGCAAACACCTCCTACGCCAAGACTCCTGCCATGATCCCGGGACTGTCACCAACAAAAATGGTGACATACTTCATGGGTGGGATGTACCAAACTACCACCCTGGACGAATTCAACATGGCTATTGGATTCATCCAGCCCGAGGACGTGCTGACCCGGGAATACCAAGAGGCCATCTGCGCATGCCGCACCAACCTCACCGCCGGTGAGATGTGGGAGGAGCTCACCAGGGCGCCAACTCTGCCCACGCTGATGAAGGGCTCAGCACTCCCTCTGGCCCTCCGCATTTGCCACAAGCTGCTGGTGGGGACCATCCATGGCAAGAAGGAGAGTCAGGGAAAGGTAACGCTTCCCGACCTCTTCGTCCTATACTGCATGAGCCAGAGGCGCCGGTGCAACCCTGACTACTTCTTCCTGAAGGCCTTCAAGGACTTCGGGAGTAGACCAGTAGGAGCTGTCCTCATGGCTCCTCTTATCCACCCCTGGCAGAAAAATGGGGGTGCAGTGGCCGAGAAGAATTGGCCTCCAGCCTTCGACCCGAAACCATCAACGGGTCGATCCTGGTCAGCATGGGGATGCTGATGCGCCGAGGGACCCAGCTAGTCCTCCACCCATCCCCGGATTTCGCTCTGGACCTCCGTGACATCGTGGCAATGCACGATCTCCCGACACCTCCCGACTTCCAACAAGAAGCAACAACAGACAGCAGTACATAGACGACTTTGCTGGCGTAAACCGCAACATCTACGACCTGCGCCAAGCAATTCGAACAAATGTCTCGTGAGGCAGAGCAGATGTCCCTAAGACAAGAAGCCTTCGACACCAGGCCGGAGATGATATACCAGTATCGTGAAGGGATGAGACAAGACCGGGCAACATTCCAACAAGAGTATCGCGATGAAGCCCAGGACCAAGCAGAGTTCCGGAGACATATGTACCAAGCAATTCCCTCCCGCGGATCGTCTCCAGACGATAGCCCATAGTCTTAGGGATATAGAATAGGGTCAGTTGTAATAAAATATTTCATAAATAAAATTGTATTTCATGCATCTTTTTATCCCTTCCAAAAGTCAACGTAATCAAAAGAAAATAAAGAGTAAAAAGACTTACGCTTAAAAAAGTCAAAATCCGTAATCGCGAGAAAAAAGAGATAAAACCGCAAAAAAAAAGGCAGGATTGAAACAAAGTCAACCACCTTGACCAACAAAACTTCGGCAACCAACCAAGAGTCGAACACAAACAAAGCTCACCCGCCCAACCGAGCAAGAGTCGGGTGATCATCATCAAAAGACCAAAAATAAGGAATCCCCAACAACCAACAAAGCTGGATGAACACCAACAAAATCCCCGACGCAAACCGGATGACCAAATCAAAAATAAGAAAACACATCTCAACATGCGGCGCATGAGCCACCTCGAGCAGTAAGACGCCACCACCACCGAGTCCTACACAAAGGACTATACCAGCCCGATGGGGGTTCATACCCATCCAGTCCAACACACAGTGGATCGCAACTACCAGCCTTGATGGGGGGTTTATACCCATCAACCGAAGGATCGACTACCGTCAGAAGGAGTATCTTGAGGTTCTACCACGTGTCAACCAAGGGGATCGGCTACCGTCAGAAGGAGTATCCTGGAGGTGCACGACACAAATTTTCCCAGAAGATCAACCAACGCAAGACAGAACATCCGAAGGGTAACCGGGCAAGAGGGTCAACTCCTTTACCTTCCAGTCGTTCTTCTTGGCACAACAGGCCAACAACCGACTGGTCAGTAAAGGGGGGGCAGCTGTAGACCCCTAATCTTGCCCAGCCTCATAATAAAGATCAGAAGACCTTCTATTCGAAGATGGATGAAGCCTAAGAAGCCACTAGGAGAGACTATTAGGCCCCCTACTAGGATAGGAGGGATTTGTGGCCCAAAAATAAGGATTTTCGCCTTTTAAGGTCGAGACCGCCGTCTCGGATTCGAGACCGTCGTCTCGTTTGGCGAGACGGCCGTCTCGACCTGACAGGCGCGAATCCCTATAAATAGGAGCGCCATTGCCCTCATTTCACACAGTTCTTCCATTCTCTCTCTAGACTTTTCATCAAATTCTCTTTCTAGAACCCCTCCGAAGCATTTCCGGAGTTTCTGAGAGTTTTCTAGAGTGTTTTATGGCGTTTTTGAGAGATTTCGGCGCTGTAAAGAGCAAAGGGCTGCCAAAAAGCACCCTATTTTTGCAAAGAATTAATAGAAAGCTTGCTTCGGAGGTTTTCACTCTCTCTCTCTCTCTCTCTCTCTATTTTTACCGCTTTAAGTTTAATTATGCAATAGAAACTAGGGTCATGTAGTCATAATTTTAAATTCCGCAAAATAAAGGGTAAAAGCGTATTTTTCACCGGTTTATTTATTTATCCAAAGTAGCTAGCCCATCATAGGGAACCCGAAAGGGGCGTCGTAAGGGAACTAACACTTCCCTTACACGTAACTAACTCCCTTACCCAACTCTGGTTCTAATGACCAAAGTTAGTTTTTCGAAAACCAACGCCTTTTAACTCCTTTTTCGATGTTTCCGGTAAAAACGTCGGTGGAGACTCCAGAAGAACCCTTCAAAAACTAGTTCTTGGTTTAGCCCGGTTATCGGACAATCCAAGAACACCTTTTCGAAAACCTCGCCCCTAGGTTCAGCCCGGTTATCGGACAACCTAAAGGCATTGTAACCACCAATAAAAATGTGAAAAATGGAAAGTCAAAACCATCGCGTCGCTCCGACCGCCCTCATTTTGATGGCGGCGACAAGAGTTAATATTTTAATTTGTATTTTTGTCATCATGTTAAATTTATAACGAATTTTTATGTCATATAATGTAGGTCCCATTGACAGTTAATTGTAATCATGCCCAAGGATTACACTATGGTGTGGTTTTGTTCATTGCACTTAAAACCGAGTCAAGAAATGAAAAGTCTCGTTATAAGGGTAACTTTATCTTATTTTTATTAATTGTGTTTTTAAAGTGTAAATATATATTGAATAATATATAATTTTATTTCAATTAGAATCGTGTTCGGAACTAATGTTCTAAGTGGAAGACTCAAAACAAAGAATTTGCTCTTCATTTATCCTAAGGTTAGAAACTTATTTATATAAATAAACACCATAATTATTTTTTATATTTAAATTTTGAAAATAACATTAAATTTTGTTTTTCATATCGAGTGTAATAAGCAAACAAACCCCTTTGAATGTGGCTACTATATCATGTATTTGATGAGAGCCATAGTTTGTGCGAGTATAACTGATTCTTGGATGAATGTAATTACTTTTAACATTTGTTAAGTTGATTTACCTTTATGCGTATTGTATGTTAACGAGAGTCAAATTAATGTTTCAGGTATTTCAAGATACATCTCCACTACCAGAACATGATATTACACAAATAGAGAGCACTGAACATGGTTTTTTGTTCAACAATTCTAATACTTAGTTTGTAGGTTATTGTAGGATGGATATATATCCAATTACTGTTTGTATTAAATTGTATTGTATTATGTAGTTTGAAATTTAGGTAGCTTAGTGTTTGTACTAGTTTAACTTTTATAGTTTGTATTATATTGTATTGTTGTATCTTTGAATTACTGTCTTAAGAAACTTGAATCTTTGGACTATCTGTCGTTAAAATATGTTTGCAAGTTTTGGTCGTAAGACAAAACAAACTCAATATTAAAAAAAAAAGGACAAAATTTATGTCGGACCTGGTCTCACCGAATGTAAATTTACGTCAAACCATGTTATACCCAACGTAATTTTACGTAAGGTGATGCCAGGTCTGACGTAAATTTTGTCCCATTTTAAAATTTTGAAAACTCTTTTACGTTTGTCTCGTGTCAAATCCAATGCAAATTGATGTCAATCCTCGACATAACTGACGTAAATTTACATCGGTCATAATAGCCGATGTAAATTTACGTCTCCTGTATTAACATCGGACATATATATGACGTAAAATCTATAAATATAAATGAAATTTTATGATCATTTTCAAGTTCACAAGCATAAATGAAAACTAGAAACATTATGCTTATTAAATAAACCAAGAAATGTATATTTTTTAAAACACTTAAATAAGGCTTTACTGAGACATCGATTATTCTTCCTTATAACTAAGGTGTCAAAATATGGTTAACCCGATAGACCAGTCTGAAAGACCTGAAAAATAGATCAGGCTAGGAAAAAAAATTTATGACCTAAATAAAACCAGACCAATTTTGGCCCGACCTATTTAGGTCATGACCTAAATGGACTTAGGCCAGGCTAGTCAAGTAGGCTTATGGGTTGACTTATTTTATAAAATAAAATAAAAGTAATATTATTATATTAAAAAATATATATGTATAATAAATTATTTGATATTATATATATATATATATATATATATATATATATATATATAATTTGGAAAGAATAATAAACCCTAAACATAAACTTCATTTGTTTTAGTCATGTGCTCGTTGCTCGTCATCACAATTGTTGTGACTTCTTACATTCATCTTCTCATATTCACACTTCCAACTCCTCTTCCTAAGTTTATGTATGCCTCCATATGTACTCATGTATTTTGATTTTTGTTATTTTGTCTTCTGATTACATTTTTTATTATTATTATATATTCCCGTGGCACTTGTTTAAATTATGAAAACTACATTTCATACTATAAAACGTCCTCATCCAATTGGTAACTTATCTATTAATAATTCTGATATGCCTACTAATAATAAGAGGGATAACCTTAAAAAAAAGTGAAGTTTCTAAGAAAGTAAAAACCAATACTTTTGAAGTGTGAAATTATTTTTGAAAAAGTTGGTCTAGTTGAAGGGGTATAGAGATGTAAAAGTAAGGGTTGTGAAAAATTGTATACGTGTAAAGGAATAAGTGTGAAATTATTTTTGAAAAAGATGGTCTAGTTAAAGGGGTACAGAAATGTAGAGATAAGGGTTGTGGAAAATTATATACAAGTAAAGGAATTTCGGGAACCAATAATTTAAAACGATATATTTCAAATTGTAGGTGTCTTGTGATCCTTCAAAATAGAATACATTGATAAAGTTATTTTTAAAAAGATATTTAAATTTTGGTGAAAGATAAATTGTCGTAAGATGATTTTTTTTATGATCTTATTTTGTCTAAATAGATAATAAATTAATTTTGAAAAAAAATGAATGACAATTATTTTTTCAAACAAAATTACAAAAAATAAGAACTATATAAATACTCTTTTTTTAGTTATGCTAAAAATAGTCCGTTAGTTCGTTGACTTAACATAAGATTAGACTAGACCAACAATTTTTGCCTGTTTTAAAATATAGGTCAGGTTGGGCTGTTAGATATTTTTTTACTTTGCCTTTAGGGTCGGGATAGGTTGGGCCTCTTGTTTTGACAGTCCTACCTATAACTTGGTGTGACTCACCATTTTTTTTTACATTAAATCTAGGTAATATAAGTTCTCTTTCCTAGTACCATAATCAACTATTTATTTTGTATGAATGTTTTCAAAAACACAAAGTTTGGCAAAAATAAAGAAAATACAAACAAGATAAAGTAGTTTTATATGGCAAAAGTAAAATACTAAAATTTAAGGAATAAACAACCAAAACAAAATCAATATTTCAAGTACAAGTAAGATTCTTCTCCAATAATTTGGGTTTTGTTTCCATTTATAGTATAAAATATTCTTTTATAGATAGTTTAATTGGATGACCTTTGAAGAACCAAACGCTATGTAATTTGTTGCTCCATTATCAATAATTCTTGTATAAAAACTATTAATAATCTTATAATAATCATTCATAATTGCAACTGCATATATATCTTTTCCTTTTGCTTGCCCGTAAATGCTTTATTTTTCAATTCTAACATTTGTATATGATTTTTGTCGTCATAACGTAGTTTTGAAAAGTATTAGAAACTCCTTAAGATTAAATAATATTGAGAACTTAATTTTTTTCTAGATAAAACAAATTTTATTTCTTCTATTTAGAGGTTTCAAAGGATTTAAGATATAAGGAATCATCATTCTTGTATTAACTTAAAAAAATATAAACATAAATATTTTCTAATACGAATTATTATCCTAAAAAGATCAAGGAAATTGATAGAATGGTATTAAAAATCAAAACTTCTCATTTGTGTGGGCGGAAAAAGTTTTACTTGCCTCTGCCAATGTCAAAATATAATAATAATGGATAATTGCCACTTTGAGATATACTAGGCCAAATTCTGCTAAGGATGCTCATTTGCAAAGACAATCTCTGAATAAAAATGAGAGATGCAGAAAGTAGAATGATTTTATTTATAAGTCTCTTACCAAGATATTTTAGATAATAATTTATATATGTTTTAATTTTATTTAATATATAATAATGTGATATTTTCTCCTTTATAATCAATTAATTAAGTACGATATTTCATATGTTATTATTAAATGAATATGCCTTTAATACCAGGAATCTCCCCGTTTTTATGTACATGATATGAAATAGTTATTAGTAAGACATAAGACGATAATATGGTGGCATATATTTATGATGTGAGTGTTGAACTAGAGAATGTATGGATAAGATATCAAGACTTTAACGGATAACTCAAATCATATAAATGAAAATATTAGATGGTGAAAAACCAATGGAAATTCCTCTTTGGGATCTAGACGAAAGTGGTAGAGCGATCTTGTGATATGTGTGTTCCAATAGTAACATGATTTTAAATCAATTATTTAACTAAGTGCTCTAGACATTTTGAATGGTTCTCCTTAGAAATGAAAATGGGGATTCAATTTTTAACTAAGTGTACTTGTACATTGACAAGTGTTAGTCCAAATATTTGAGTTTAATACACCATAGTCTTCTAGAAGCCGTTTAAACTTTTTTCTTTTTAAAGTTTATACGATAAAAATTTATGTAAATAATGGTGTATATTAAATTGAAGTGATTACTTAAAAAAGTTTTTGAAAATTTAATTAGATGAATATTTTTATAACTAGCTTACTTTATTTATTATGTTGTTTGTTTGGTACATGAACAAATATTGTTTCAAGTGCAAGACAATCTTTGAGCGGTAGAGATTGACGTAAAATATATTTTGAAGGCATATATAGATTTTAATTTTGAGATGTAATTTGAATATCTTTGAGAGGAATAAAATTCAATGAATATTTATTTTGATTAACATGGATAAATGTTTCTAAAATAGTAAATAGTTTATATATATATATATATATATATATATATATATATATATATATATATTTGTTATATATATATTTGTTATATGGATACGTTGAAGTTGAAGTTTACTATCATTTTAATTATAATAACGAAATTGAGTTTGTTACTATTCGCAGTGAGAAATTGTTTAACCAATAATCAATTTCTCATCTTTATTTTTTTCATTGTGAGAAATCGATTGATGAACTATCCAATCAAGTTTCAAGGACTTGGTATCACCATCTAAAATAATATGCATACTACAACATTCAATTCACAAGTCTTTTTAATATGCTTGTGATGTACATTAATTAAATCAAAAGGTTGACAAATAATTTGACTTAATATCTTTTTCTCTCAATGATTGGGAGAATCAACTCTCTTTAAAGGAGAATCTTCAAAAACAAGTTAAGACTTAGAGATAAAGTAAGAATGGTTATGATTTTGTTTTTCATTCACTCTTACTCTTTTCTTTCTCCTAAATCTCTCTCCTCTTTCTCTCTAATTTCTCAATCTTTTCATTCATCTCTTTTTCTCTCTTATCTTTCTTTTCTTTAAATTCTTTCTCTATATTTTTCATCCTTTCTTTAAATTATTTTTCTCTCTTTTTCCTTTCATTTATTTCACTAAGCTATTTATCTAATTTTTCTATCTTTTCATTAAGCTTTTTCTCCTTTTCTCTAACTCTCTTCTATTCCTTTTAGCTCTCTCATGGCATGATGATAGAATTTTTCTCTGAAAGCAATAAAGGGAATATTGATGGTAATGTGAAATATGTTCCTACATTTCCAAGAGATGATTTTGATGATGATTCAAGTAAACAACATTCAAGAATCAAGCAAGCTCAAGATATGATTTTGATAAAGATTTTATTCAACATTCAAGCAAGCCCAAGATGACTCCTGAAAACTAGATAGAGTCTTAGAATATTGGATATGGAGGTACAAGTTAATGAAGTAATATTATGCATAAGCCTCCAAAGCACAAGTGATATAAAATTTTGTAACATGACATTTTTCACTGTCATAATTGATTATGATGCATCAGAATTGAGAAATTAATTTTTACCCCGACATAATCGATTATGCTAAGGAGATAATCGATTATGGTAGTTCGAAATTCAAATTTTTTTTTTTTTGAAGAATAAATGTTTTTTAATATATCCTGATTTTTATCCACGAAAATAAATGTCCAACGACCATTTTCTAATGTTATTTTTCTATTTAATTAAGTTTTGATGAAAAAAAAAACACAATTACAGAATTCAAAAATACAATTTACATTTAATAACTTTTGAGAAAATAACTATGAGCAAGACAACATAGATATTTTACATGTTTTGAGAAAACTCTCTTCTCCATTGCCTACTGTGCTTTCATTGATTAATCACACTTGTTCCTGGAGATTGACATTCTACAAGCTTCTACAATTTGTTGTCTCCATTACCCAGGTGTGACTGTTCTTATTTTATTACCTTCATCCTTTGTAGGCTTAAGTGATTGATTGTTAAATTCCTTGTTTAGGGTTTAAGTAGTCACTGTCATTCTATTGTGTTTTTTAGGGTTTCCTGTGTGGAAACTGTTCACCCCTTTGATTTGTTTAGGGAGGTGTTTTCATCCTTTGATTTGTTTAGAGGAGGTGTTCATCCCAAGTGGGATTCTAGAGAGGTGTTCATCCTTAGTGGGATTCTAAGGAGGTGTGTTCATCCTTTGATTTGTTCAGCGGAGGTGTTCATCCCTAGTGGGATTCTAGGGAGGTGTTTATCCTTAGTGGGTTTCTAAGGAGGTGATTGTCTTTTTAATTAGTTTACTCTTTACTGGTCCATCTGCTGAGTTGATTGTAATTTGTAAACTGAATTTGAAAGATAGTGAATTAGGGTCACTCTCGTGTTAGAGATGACTGGGAACTAGATATAGGGTTGGCTATACCCGAACCAGTATAAATTACTGTGTGCTCTTATCTTCCCTTAATCACTCTACTTTTCTTAATCACTTCTCTTATATCTTCTTGATCATATTATCGCTTCCGCTTTAAAATTAATTTAATAAGTTATTAGACATCTAAAATAAATTTTTAATTTGACATCTATTTCAATTTGTGCATCTATTCACCCCCCCTCTAGATGTCATTTGTCTAACAAGTGGTATTAGAGCTTGGTTAGATAAGATATTTCTGAATGATCTGTCAAGATGTCTATGCAGAATCAGGTTTACAGGGAAGGAGCCTCAATAAACAAACAACCATTATTTGAAGGAGAAGACTATCAGTTTTGAAAGGCGAGAATGAAATTATTTTTACAAATACTAGATTACGGTGTTTAGGATGTTGTACTCAACGATCCCTATATTCCGATGAGAACAATGAAGTTTGAGCTGTTCCAAAGACTTTTGACCAATGGACGTCGGATGAAAACAAACGTGTCCAATATGATGTGAGAGCCCGAAACGCTATTGTTTCTGCCTTAACTCCTAATAAATTTTTTAGGTTCTCACAATGCAAGACAACAAAAGAAATATGGGACACTCTTGAAGTGACACATGAAGGAACAAATGAAGTAAAGCGAGCACGTAAGAACACACTCATCTAGGAGTATGAATTTTTTCAAATGCAACAGAATGAAAGCATCACAGATTTCCAGACACGCTTCACACATATAGTAAATCACTTGAAAGCATTAGGAAAGAGTTTTGACAATGAGGAGTTGAACACAAAGATCTTAAAATCCTTAGACAGGAATTAGCAACCAAAGGTCACTGCTATTACTGAATCAAATGATCTCACAGAAATGAATATTGCTACTCTATTTGGAAAGTTGTGAGAACATGAGATAGAGTTACAAAGGTTAAAGAACGGTGAACAGAATCAAACAAAGACGATAACTCTAAAAGCAGAAAAATCTTCACAAGATGAAAGCAAAAATGAAGGTAACTTTTCAAATTCCGATATGTCTCTTTTTGTTAAACAATTTTCTCGCTTTATGAAGAACAAGAAAAAGAGACAACAAAGAAAGGAGAAAACAAATAAATAGCATTGCTATGAATGTGGAAAACTTGGCCATATCAAACCAGATTGTCCGGAACTTAAGAAACAAAAGAAAGATGTGAAGAAAGAGAAGAACAATATCTATAAGAGAAAACACAGATCTTATATTGATTGGGAGGATAATGATTCTTCCACAACACAAGAGAGTTTTTCCGATAGCAGTAGCGAAGAAGAAGAAGCAAATATATGTTTTATGGCAAAAAGTGATGATGAAGCCTCATCACAAGAAACCTCATCACAGGTAAGCAGTACAAAATCCTTAAATGAATATGATGAGTTGTTTAAAGAATATCAAGATATGTATGAAGGTTTTACCAAGTTAACTAAGAAATACAATGCACTTAGACAAAAGTTTAATGCATTAGAAAATACTGTTGGTATTCTTGAAAAAGAAAATGAGTACTTAAAGAAAGATGTTGAAAATTTTAAAACTTTGTCTAAAAATAAAGAAGTTGTTAAACCTTGTGAAAATTGTAATCATTTGGAAAATGAGATTTTCAAGTTAGAGAAAATAATAAGAAAGTTTTCAAAATCTTCTGAAAATCTTGATTCTATATTAGGTTATCAAAGAGGGGATTCTAGCAAAGTTGGACTTGCTTACAAACCCAAATAAAGTCTAGAACCTCATAAAACTATTTTTGTGAAAGAGTTAAGGAAAACAGATGTGAAGCCAATTTTAAGAAATTTAAGAAAGTCATTTAGACCTCTTCAAAGAAAAGCAATATGTTTTTATTGCATGAAATTAGGCCATATATCAAATAGATGTTACATAAAACATTTTGACATATCTAATGGCAAATATGAATGGGTGCCTAAAGGAACAAAGCATTTATACATGTATAGATGATAGTTTGAGCATCTAATAGATTATGAATTTTCGGAAAAAAATTTCCTTGCTGTCATAATCAAATATGTTGATTTTGAAGGTGTTGTGATAATCGATTATTATATCATGGTTCTATTTTTTTATCCTTAGTCTTTTGACAGAGACTTGTGATTCTACTAACCTTTTTAAGGACCCAAATATAATTAAAGGATACCTACATTTGTATGTTGATGTTACAGGTAATTATCAAGGATAAGAAATCAATGTAGGTTATTGGAACTAAATGGGTGTATAGGAACAAGCTAGATGAATAGGGAAATATTACAAAGATAAGTTTATTATTGTCTCACACGCCTCTGTATTGAATATCTGCACTTATCTATCACATAAATTCGATTGTTGACCAATTTTAAAATTTAAAAATTTTGAAATTTGAAAGTCTTAATTTTGCAAATTTGAAAATTTGAGAATTTTGAAATTTGAAAATTTGAGAATTTTGAAAATCTAAATTTATTAAAATTTGAAATTATTAAAGTTTGAAATTTGAAAGTTTGAGATTTTTTAAATTTGAAATTTGAAAATTTGCAGTTTGAGATTTTTGAATTTGAATTGGAATAGAAATTTGAAATTTAAATTTAAATTTGAAAGTTGCCTCAATAAGAATACTGCAATTTCAGAAACTACTGCATTCCATTCCATTATCTCTGCAATAATTTCATTCCCTTATCTTTCTCTCTCTTTATTTGCTTTGGGTATCCTAGATATTGCCTCCTTAATATCATGTTCTTCTCTATGACACTTTGTGATGCATTATCTTCTCTGTCTTATTTTATAAGATAATCTATGCACATTTTTGCTCAATTTCTATTGCAATATTTTTCATAATTATCAATAAAACAGGTAGAGATTTTGATGATACGAATCTGTGTGAAACAGGGGGAGATTTTTTTTTCTCTTGAAATAATTTTTTTTATGATTATCAATGAAACAAGGGGAGATTTTTTGATGATATAAAATCTGTATGAAATCCATTCCTAATTCTGAATTAAACAGGAGGAGTTAGGAAAATTTTTGCTCAGATGAGTTAGGGGGAGCTTTGTTATTAACATATTTAGGGGGAGTTTAAATATACTATACTGTGCAAATCTGTGTTAATCTTGAGCTGGCTATATAGAGTCAAGCATTTTAATTCATTTCAGGTGTTTCTTTGATCATCATAAAAAAGGGAGAGATTGAAAGCAATGAGGGGGAGATTGATGGTAATGTGAAATATGTTCCTACATACCCAATAGATGATTTTGATGATGATTCAAGTTAACAACATTCAAGAATCAAGCAAGCCCAAGATATGATTTTGATAAAGATTCTATTCAACATTCAAGCAAGCCTAAGATAATTCCTGAAGACTAGATAAAGTCTTAGAATACTGGATATGGAGGTACAAGTTGATGAAGTAATATTATGTATAAGCCTTCAAAGCACAAGTGTGATAAAATTTCGTAACATGACATTTTTCATTGTCATAATTGATTATGATTCATCAGAATTGAGAAATTGATTTTTACCCCGATATAATCGATTATGCTGAGGAGATAATAGATTATGGCAGTTCGAAATTCAAAAATATATATGTTTTGAAGAATAAATGTTTTTGAATATATCCTGATTTTTATTCACAAAAATATTAATATCCAATGACCATTTTCTGATGTTATTTTTCTATGTAATTAAGTTTTGATGGAAAATAAAAAAAAAACAATTATAGAATTCAAAAATACAATTTACATTCAATCAGTTTTAAGAAAAGAATTATGAGCAAGACAATAGAGATATTTTACATGTTTTGAGAAAACCCTCTTCTCCATTGCCACAGAGATATTTTACCAAAACTCTCTTCTCCATTGCCTACTATGCTTTCAATGATTAATCACACTTGTTCTTGGAGGTTGGCATTCTACAGGCTTCTACAATTTGTTGTCTCCATTACCCAGGTGTGACTATTCTTATTTTATTACCTTCATCCTTTGTGGGCTTAAGTTGTTGATTGTTAAATTCCCTGTTTAAGGTTTAAGTAGTCACTGTCATTCTGTTGTGTTTTTTAGGGTTTCTTGTGTGGAAATTGTTCATCCCTTTGATTTGTTTAGGGAGGTGTTTTCATTATTTGATTTGTTCAGAGGAGGTGTTCATCCCTAGTGAGATTCTAGGAAGGTGTTCATCCTTAGTGGGATTCTAAGGAGGTGTGTTCATCCTTTGATTTGTTCAGAGGAGGTATTCATCCCTAGTGGGATTCTAGGGAGGTGTTCATCCTTAGTGGGTTTCTAAGGAGGTGATTGTCTTTTTAATTAGTTTACTCTTTACTGGTTTCTTTGCTGAGTTGATTGTAATTTGTAAACTGAATTTGAAAGATAGTGAATTGGGGTCACTCTCGTGTTAGAGGTGACTGGGAACTGGATGTAGGGTGGGTTATACCCAAACCAGTATAAATTATTGTGTTCTCTTATCTTCCCTTTATCACTCTACTTTTCTTAATCACTTATCTTATATCTTCCTGATCATGTTATCGCTTCCGCTTTAAAATTGAATTAACAAGTTATTAGACATCTAATATAAATTTTTAATTTGACCTCTATTTCAATTTGTGCATCTATTCACCCCCCCCCCCCCTTTAGATGTCATTTGTCTAACATTCTCCTCATACTAGATTTCAAATCCTGCCACGTTAAAATTAATGGTTTTCTTTTAATAACAACATCATATTTCCTTTAACTCCACCAAGTTGCAACATCTCCTACAAATATTGAAGAGTACAATTTAACTTTTTAAACATCATAATTATCAACTAATAGAAGTAACAAAAGAGAACATGAACCTCACAACTTACTAAGTATTTACACTCAATTCACTCATGAATCACTATTGAAAAGATCTAATATGAATTTTTAATACAAATTTCTCTTTAATTGGACTATATTTACTTGCTTGAATTATGGAGACAAATACAAAAATGATTTCTTTAAATGGTACAAATTATCATTTGTGGAAAGGCGAGATGAAAGATTTGTTGTTTGTGAAGAAATTGCATCTTCCTGTCTTTGCTATACAAAAGCCGGATTCTATGTGTGATAAAGAATGAGACTTTGAGCCCCAACAAGTGTTCGATTTTATTCGACAATATGTAGAAGACAATATTTATAATCACATTGCTAATGAGACACATGCTAGAACTTTGTGGGAGAAGATTGAGTCCTCGTATGCTTTTAAGTCAAGAAATAATAATTGTATTTGTTGAATTGTTTGATGAATTTGAGGTAGAGGGAGAGTTCTTCCATTTTAGATCACTTAAATGAGTTTTAAGGGCTCCTAGATCAATTGTCATGAATGTGTATAAATTTTAATGATAAAGTTTTGTGTCTATGACTATTGAATACTCTACTAGAGTCTTGGGAGATATTTCGAGTTTCAATTACAAACTCAGCTCCTAATGACATTGCTTCTTTCCAAATAGCAAAGAGTGTTGCTCTTAATGAAGAGATGAGAAGGAAGGCACATGGTTCTTCAACTCAACCTAAGGCACATGTCACTGAAAATAGGGGGAGAGGTCAAAAAAAGGAATCGAAGGGTGGTAAAGACAAGAGCAGGAGCAAGTCCAAGACAAGATATAAGAGTGTCATTATTGCAATAAACCTGGACACATCCAAAAATACTGTTTTAAGTGGAAAAAAGATAATAAAGTCAAGAAGGGAAAGGAGAAAGAGAATGATCATAATGATGAACATGTTACCACTACATGTGGCGACCTTGTTCTTCTTCGTGACTATGAGTCAATTAATCTTGTATCTGATGAGAGTATGTGAATCATTGATAATGGTGCTACATTGCATGTTACACCGAGGAAAGAGTTCTTCACATCTTACATTTCTGGTGATTTTGGAGTGTTGAAGATGGTTAACGATGGGAGTAAAGTGCTCTAGATGTTTATTTTAATATAATATCTATGTATTTTCTTGATGATTGTGGTTATGAAAATCATTTTGGTTCTAGTAAATGTAAGCTCATTAAAGGTAACTTGGTCATGGGTAGAGGGGAGAAAATTTCTAAATTATTGGACTAAAACTTTGGTTGCTAAGGACAGTGTGAATCTTATGTATATGAAGGCATCTTTATGGCACCGAAGGCTTGGTCATATGAGTGAAAAAGGCTTAATTTCTTAGCTAAAAGGGATATGCTTTTGGGATTGAAGAGTGCAAAGTTGGAAAAATATTTTCATTGCATGACTAGTAAACAAACTAGAGTATCCTTTAAGAAGCATCCTCCCTCAAGAAAGTCAGAGTTGCTTGAATTGGTGTTTTATGGTGTTTGTGGCCCATTCAAGGTAAAGTTGTTTAATGGTGCACTTTACTCTGTTATTTTTATTGATGATTGTTCTAAGAAGCTATGGGTCTATGCACTAAAAAAAATGGATAGAGTATTTGAAAAGGTCAAAGAATTTCATGCTTTGGTTGAGAGACAATCAGGTAAAAAGCTGAAATGCATTCATATTGATAATGATGGTGAGTTTCGTGTACCATTTGATATTTATTGCAAGTAGCAAGGTATTAGACATGAAAAGATGTCTCCTAAAACTCCTCAGTTGAATGGTCTAGCAGAGAGGATGAACATGACTTTGGTTGAAAGAGTTAGATGTATGCTTTCTAAATTGCCTAAGCATTTTTTTGGAGAGACATTGCTTGTATTCGTGCATGTTATTAATCTTAGTCTTGCATTTTCTTTGAATACTGAGGTAATGGAAAAAATCTGGTTTAACAAAAATGTTGACTATGATCATTTGCATGTCTTTGGTTGTAGGGCATTTACTTATATTCCAAAGGATGAAAGATCCATGTTAGATGCTAAGACAAGGCAATGCATCTTTATTGGTTATGGTCAGGACGAGTTTGACTATAGAAAAAGCTAGCCAGAAGACGTGATGTGCAGTTCATGGAACACCAAACCATTGAAGATGCTAACAAAGTGGAGAAGACTACACCTGAGAAAAATAGTAATCTCATTGATGATAATCCAATGCGGTTGCCTATTCATAGTTTGGATAATGTTGAGTCTAATGCTCAAAATGATGAGCAACATGGTGATATTAATGATCAAAAAGTTGGAGAATGTAGAGGTTTTGATTAATGATTCTCAAGAGGAACATGATGATATACTTAAATTACCACAAGTCCCTACCAGGAGGTCTAATAAGTTGAGAAAATCGTCTTCCTAGTATTCTTCTTATGAGTATGTAACTCTGACTGATGGTGGAAAACCTGAGTGTTTGGAAGAAGCTTTGGAAAGTGAAGAAAAACAAAAGTGGCTGGATGCAATGCAAGATGAGATGAAATCTTTGCATGATAATCACACTTATGACTTGATAAAATTGCCTAAGGGCAAAAGGCTTTAGAGAACAGATGGATTTTCAAGATGAAACAAAAGGCTAATTCTACATCTCCAAGGTACAAAGTCAGATTATTGGTGAAAGGCTTTAGATAGAAAAAGGGTGTTGATTTCAATGAAAATTTTTCACATGTGGTGAAAATGTCATCCATCAAAGTTGTGTTAAGTTTAGTTGCTACCCTTGATTTGGAGGTTGAGCAGATGGATGTGAAGACAACTTTCCTTCATGGTAATTTGAAGGAAGAGATTCACATGAAACAACCTGATGGTTTTCTTGTTAAAGGCAAAGAAGATTATGTGTATAGACTAAGAAAAAGTCTATATGGTTTAAAGCAAACTCTAAGACCGTGTTACAAGAAGTTTGAGTTTTTTATATGTGATCAAGATCATAAAAGGACTACTTCTGATCATTATGTCTTTGTTAAAAATTTCTCTGATGATGACTTTATTATCCTATTGTTATATGTTAATGACATACTTATTGTTGGAAAAAATATTTCCAGAATTGACAAGTTAAAGAAGTAATTGGGTGAGTCATTTGCTATGAAAGACATAGGAGCTGCTAAAAATATACTTGGCATAAGTGTCTCACGTGGTAGAAGTAAAAATAAGATTTGGCTATCACAAGAGCACTACATTAAGAAAGTGTTGCAGATATTCCAAATGAAAAATGCTAAAGTAGTGAGCACACCTCTTGTAACTCATTTTAAATTGAGTGTTAAGTATAGTCCTTCAAATGAAGTTGAGAAATCATGTATGAGTAGAGTTTCTTATGCATCTGCAATGGACGGTTTGATGTATGAAATAGTATATACTAGACCTAATATTGCACATGTTATTGGTATAGTCAGTCGTTTCTTGTCCAATCCAGGTAGAAAGCATTGGAATTCTATGAAATGGATTTTGAGGTATCTTCATGGTACTAGTGATTTGAAACTTTATTTTGGAGATAATAAACCCATTTTGATGGGTTACTCAGACTCATATATGACTGGAGATATTGATTCCAGAAAGTTCACTTCGGGCTATTTAATTAAGTTTGCAAGGGGAGTTGTGGCTTGGCAATCAAGATTGAAAAAGTTTGTACATTATCTGCTATAGAGGCAGAATTCATTGTTATTACAGAAGCATGCAAGGAGTTATTACGGTTGAAGAAATTTTGCAAGAGCTTGGTTTTGTGCAGAACAATTATCGATTATTTATGGACTGTTAGAGTGTTATTCATTTTGGTAAGAATCTAACTTTTCATTCTAGATCCAAACATACTAATGTGAGGTATCATTGGATACGTGATACTTTGGATGCTAAGTTGTTAGAGTTAGATAAAGTGCATACAGATGACAATGGTGCTAATATGACGACCAAGGCATTGCCAAGGCAAGAGTTTGAAACTTGCTGTGAGATCATCATATTGGTGATCACCTCCACATAGTTGTGAGAGGGAGATGTGTTGGGTTGGACTCACAAATATGTGTTTAAAAAGCACAAATTAGTCAATTCCATTTTACCTCACTTAACCTAAGTGGAGAGGGGTCTTCAAGGTCAGAAGAGAGAGGTATATTTCATAGCCCTTTGAAAGTGACAAAGAAAAGTGGAGAGGGGTCTTCAAGGTCATAAGAGAGAGGTATATTTTGCAGCCCTTTGAAAGTGAAAAAGAAAAGAAAACAAGTTTTGCTTATTTATCGAGCTGACTCTGTAAAATTATGATTGTTGCTTCTTGCACCGTTGGATTGAAGTGAAAGTTTTGTTTATTTACTGAGTCATCTTTGTAAAATTATGATTGTAGCTTCTTTCACCGTTGGATCAAGCTGAAATTTTGACAAGTTCGTGATGTAAGAATTTTCATTTTGATCGTTGGGATCATCAATTAGAGGTCTGTTGTTTTTGCTCACAAATTCTTGCAAGTCTAAAAAAAAAATTTTCGCTGCAAAATTTAATATTTTAGGTTGTTGTGTTATTTTTTTGAAAAATTATTTCCGTTACATAATTTGATATTTTAAGTTGTTGTGTTGTTTTTCTCTATCAATTTTTAATAAAAATTTTGTATTACTTCTTAAAAATAACTCTTAATCAACCCATCAACAATTATATTCAACTCAATAACAAATACTATCTCAACTCAAGAAGATCAAGAATATAAAAACTTAGACAAAATCTAAGAATTTTAAAGATAGGCTAAGAAGTACAAAATCAAGAAATAAGCTAAATCGTATGGAGTAAAATGTGACAAAATTAAGAATTAGAAAAAGGGAAAAATACTATAAAGACAAGAGTACTCTAAATAATGTATTTAGCATTAGTAAAATAATATTTAGAATTATCACTAAAAATGTAAAACACAAGCTAAACAATTAGAAAATCAAGTCGTAAGAGAAATCATGTCTTTGAAGATCCAATAGAACAATTAGAAAATGAGCATAATTAATTTGAACATCTAATAAAAAAAATCTATGTCTTAGAAGAAATATAAAAACACACTTTTTACTAATTTTTTATTTACTTATCACACATGAGGTGAATGAAAGTTAATTACATATCCACCTACTTTTATGCAATTTGTTTATTTGTATTTTTTTTTTAATTTCTCTAGACTTAAATTCAAGTTCAAGAGAATTCTCAAAACAATGTTATCACACTTAGCTACTAATCATCAGTAGCAGATCTTGACTAGTCAGTCTAGGGGACAATTATTAAAAAAGTTATATAATAATAAATAAAAAATAAGATATTCATTTAAAATTGTGTCATTCGTTCTTTTAAATATTTGAACTCATCAATAATAGAATCAGAACTAAAGTTTTCAGCTATTTCTTTTTCAATATAAATGATCATATTATCTGCAAGAATTTCATCTTCCATTCTATTTCGCAGTCTTGTTTTGATAATCTTCATTGCAAAAAACGATCTCTCAGTTGTAGTTGTAGAAAGAGAAAGAATTAAAACAAGACAAATTAAACGATCTATTAAGTAAAATGTACCTGACTTCCCTGTTTTTGTCAAAGATTGACATAATTCAAGCATGGTAGACAAATTCTTCAAATCTGGATAGTTAGGAGCATCAAGTATATAATGATGAAGTTGAAATTTTAAATCAATCTTCTCTTGTTCACTAATATCCAAAGGATAAAATTTGTTCACAAGTGTGCATATATGATCAATGTTAAAATTTTTATAAACATCATTTGAATTAAAGCATTGCTTAAAGTTAAAAGTTCCATTGTTTTCTCATTAAACCTATCATTTAATTCTTGTAATTGTTTATTCACTGTAATAAAAAATATGTTCACCTTGAAATGATGTTCTATTGTAATACAATCTTTTTTATGTCAAGAACGACCATGACGTGCTACATAGATAGAATTAAAATTAGGAATATCAATATCATATTGCTCACAAAGCAATATCACATCTTTCAACAAATTTTGTTAACCCTCCTCTCTTAATTTTTGAATTAAAATATTAGTCGAATAGACTAACTGCACAACATTATGTATATCCTGAGATTGTTCCTGTAAAGCTTGACAAAGACAATCAGTAATTCCCATAATTTCTTTCATCATATGTAAAATCAATATGAACTTAAACTCAGACAAAATATTATCTGAAGACGTTTTCCTGGGTCACGCTCCAAAAAATTAAAATTAAATTCAATGGTTTTAATTCTATGAATCTTAGAAAGGGGTTCTTCTAATTGAATAATTAGATCATCAATATCATGCTTTGAAACAAGAGAAGATATTGAATTTGTTTGGTTTCCATCTCTACAAGTATCTCTTTTATCACTTTTAAAAAATGAATATATTCTTTTATGTTTCATATCTAGAAAAAAATGAATATATTATTATTTTTCTAATTATAGAATCATAAAAATTTATAAAAAACAAAAATATTTTTCTCAAACAACAAATGTTCCTCAACAAAAATCAAAATAACAAACAATAATAGAATAAGCGAGTGTGAAAAAGGTGAAGAAAAAGTACCTTTATCAATCAATATAATTTCAAAGATGGAATATGGGAGGGAGGAAGAGAGACGAAAAATGAATTTGAAAGTACAAACTATAAAAACAATTTAATACTAATCAATCAACATTACGGAGAATATAAACAGGTGAGAGAAGATGAAGAACTACTTTTAGTCTTTCTTATTTAATATATTCCTTAGAAATTAGAGAAGTAATTAAATACTAATAAAATATTATCATTATGGAGAGAATATGAAAAGAATGAAAGAAGATGGAAAGGTTAGATAATACAATTATTTTTTATCTTTCTTATTTAATTTATTCCTTTAGTTTTTTCTTTATGATATATTTAATATTAGGGAACCAAAATCATAAACATACAAATAAGTTACAAAACTTTGAAGGGATCATAGTCCCCCTTACCTACTATGAAGATCCGCCACTCGCTAATCATATATTCTCAAAATTCAATCCCAAACATACAAATATTTTTTAATAATTTAACTTTCAAAACTATGTCTCACAGCTAAGAATCAAATAATAGTAACTCATAGGAATTTAATGAACAAAAGATTCAAGCTAAATAAAGCTAAAAACAATCAAGTGAATCAAATTAGTGAGAATTGTGCAAACCAGTGAATGCAACACTTCAATTCAATTGTGCCAGAGATCCTACTTCAATTCAAGTTTATTGCATCAATGAATAACTCTCGGTAGCAACGAAGTGCACCACTCAATTGTTGGATATCAACATAACATAACATTTTGAAAACAATGAGGGGAGATTGATAGCAATGTGAAACATGTCCCTACATTCCCAAGAGATGATTTTAATGATGATTCAAGTCAACAACATTTAAGACTCAAGCAAACCCAAAATATGATTTTGATAAAGATGATGATTCAAGCAAGCCCAAGATGAAGCCTGAAGATTAGATAAAGTCTTAGAATACTGGATATGGAGGTACAAGTTGATGAAGTGGTATTATGCATAAGTCTCCAAAGCACAAGTGTGATAAAATTTTGTAACATGACATTTTCACTATCATAATCAATTATGATGCATCAGAAATGGAAAAACGATTTTCTCTTTGTCATAATCGATTATACTGGTAACATAATCGATTATGGTAGTTTAAATTTGAAAAATATATATGTTTTTGAAGAATAAATGTTTTTCGATACATCCTGATTTTTCTCTACGAAATTATTAATGACCAACGACTATTTTTTAATGTTATTTTCCTGTTTAAATGAGTTTTGATGAAAAATCAAATACACAATTACAGAATTTGAAAATACAATTTTACATTCATTCAGTTTTAAGAAAAGAATTATGAGCAAAGTGTCGCCACCGTCTCTTTCCGACGTCCGGGGGACGTCTTAGAAACGTTTATGCGAGCGGTCGCGAAAAGATGGTTTAGACTCGCGTATTTGTTTTAAAGGGTTTTCGAAAAGGGGTTCTTATGGAGTCGCCACCAATGTTTTGACCTTAAACATTGGAAAAGGAAAAAATGTTGATTTTAAGAAAAACCGCACTTGGCCATTATAACCAGAGTTGGGTAAGGGAGTTAGTTACGTGTGGGGAAGGTGTTAGCACCCCACAACGCCCCTTTCGGGTTCCCTATGACAGATTAATTCATTTAAATAAAGACTACGAGAAATTACGCGATTACCCTATTTTATTACATAATATTAAATGGCTATCTACATGATTTTATTCTAAGTTACATACATAAAATGATGAATAAATCTAAATAAAGCAATAAAAGAGATATTAAAATAGCTGTCTACATGATCCTATTCTATATGACATAATAAAGCTAAATAAAACAATAAAACAATAAATAAAACAATAAAAGAGAAGGGAATTGAAAAGAACCTCCGTAGCAAGCTTTATATTGAGAATCTCGAGCTGTGAGGATGCGTTTTGGCAACCCCTCTCTCTACACGATCTCTCCTCACCAATACAAGATCGACTCTACTAAAAATTTAAAGAAGAATCAAATGCCGGAATATAATTCCTTAACCGATTGTTACCTATTGAAGGCAATCGGAAAGATCATTCGAGAGAGGGAGAGAAGTAGACAAGTGCTCTAAAGTGTTTCGAGCTCTGCTGGAGTGTACGTGGTGTGAAAAAGTGGCAAATGAGCCTCCTATTTATAGTTTTTCGCAGGTGGCGCACTTTGGGACGGCCGTGCGGGTTGGGACGGCCGTACGGGCTGGGATGGCCGTCCCAAATGGCAAATTTACACGAACGGGACCCCCGGGAAGGCGGGACGGCCGTCCCACTAGCCTGGGTTTGGGACGGCCGTCCCACATTCGGGACGCGCGTCCCAGCGCTTAATTGCGGTTGGGACGGCCGTCCCACTTTTGGGACCGTGGTCCGGCTGTTTTGTCCGGTTTTCGTGTTACGGGACCCAGGAAGCTTTCCTTTCCTTTTTCGGACATAGATTGATGCCGATGTGTGTCCGTTGAAGCTTTATCTTCATATAGGAAGTCTTCTTGGCCTTCATTAAGATGCCGTGCGAGCTTTGTCTTTGTGTAGGAAGTCTCTTTTGGCTTTTACCGTGTGAATGAGTGAACTCCGTCTTCTGTTGTGGGAGGTCCTTCTTGGTTTTGGGAAGCCGGATGAACTCCATCTTTGGGTGAAATTCCTCTAGCTTTTATTTTGAGAGGCGGGCAAAATTAGGGGTCTACGGCTGCCCCCCTTCGCCTGCCTAACTAATTCGTCGGTTTTAATATGCAGACCAAATTAGTAGGTAGGGGAAGGAGTTAACCCTTTGCCGGCTACCCTTCGGATCTTTGCTCCTTATTGATCCTCCGGATGATAAATATTTTGATAGGTACCAACCCCTATCTGGTTTAAGCCTCCTTTTATAAGGCTCTAGTGAGTACTTACCCTCACCTGGTACAAGTACTGCGTTTCTTTGGACTTTAGTGAGTACATACCCCCACGTGGTATGAACCTTGTTACGCAAGGTTTTGGTGAGTACCAACCCTCACCGGTATGAGTTCGTATTTTGCTAAACTCTTGTGGGTACTTACTCCAGAGGTGCTCAATATTAAGCTGTCCTCTAATAGAAGTAAGGTCTTTGCAACCCATTTTTCAAATGCTTAGGTGAGTATTTTTACTCCACCTAATGCATTCTGCAAAGTTTTGATGAGTACGTACCCTCATCCGGTATAGACCTTATTTTTAATATTTTGGTGGGTACCTACCCCCACCGGTTACGAATACTGTATTTTTGCTAGATTCGATGAGTACTTACCCTCATCCGGTTCGAACCCCGTTACGCAAGGTTACGGTGGGTATCTACCCCCACACAGTCAGAATCCCGTTCTGCAAGATTCGATGGGTACCTACCCCCACTAGTTCGAATCCAGTTACGCAAGATTACGATGGGTACCTACCCCACACAGTCAGAATCCCGTTACGCAAGATTCGATGGGTACCTACCCCCACTGAGTCAGAATCCCGTTCGCAAGATTCGATGGGTATCTACCCCCACATGGTCAGAATCCGGTTACGCAAGATTCGATGGGTACCTACCCCCACACAGTCAGAATCTCATTACGCAAGATTCGATGGGTACCTACCCCCATCCGGTCCGAACCCAGTTACGCAAGGCTCGATGGGTACCTACCCCCATCCGGTCCGAATCCCGATTACTGCAAGACTCGATGGGTATCTACCCCCACCCGGTCCGAACCCCGTTACTGCAAGGCTCGATGGGTACCTACCCCCACCCAGTCCGAACCCCGTTACGCAAGGCTCGATGGGTACCTACCCCCACCTGGTCCGAACCCCGTTCTGCAAGGCTCGATGGGTACCTACCCCCACTTGGTCCGAATCCCGTTACGCAAGGCTCGATGGGTATCTACCCCCACCTGGTCCGAACCCCGTTACTGCAAGGCTCGATGGGTACCTACCCCCACCAGTCCGAACCCCGTTACGCAAGGCTACGATGGGTACCTACCCCCACCTGGTCCGAATCCCGTTCGCAAGATTCGATGGGTACCTACCCCCACCTGGTCCGAACCTCGTTCCGCAAGATTACGATGGGTACCTACCCCCACTGGTCCGAATCCCGTTCGCAAGATTCGATGGGTACCTACCCCCACTCGGTCCGAATCCGATTCGCGGGATTCGATGGGTACCTACCCCCACCAGTCCGAACCCCTTTACGCAAGGTTCTCGGGATGCACTTTTTGGTAGTTAATCCTGTGATAATTTGTTTTTGACTTTTACGTTAGTCGTCATCCGGTTTTACCGGGGATTTTTGTTGTCTTTGGCTTTTTAGCCATCGGTCTTGGCAGGGATTCTTGTTGATTGCCTCTTTTCGGGCGGGAATCCTCCGGGGATTTTGAATTCTCTTCTTGATTGTGCCTCTTGATTAGGCGAAGATCCACTTGGGGATTTTGTTGTGCCTCTTGATTAGGCGGGAATCTGCGGGGATTCGTTGATTTTTTGATTGTGCCTCTTGATTAGGCGGGTGCTTCAATAGTGACGAAGGCTTTCCTCTGAATAGGCTAATGTTCTACTTGAGGATATTTGTTCTTGATAATACCTACGAGTAGGTGAATGCTTTTTGAAAGCTTTGTGCTTGTATTACCTCTTGCATAGGTTGATTTCCGTTTCTCGGGGATATCGGCTCTTTGCTTGTTTACGAGTGAGCCTAGGCATTCTTGGGAGTGAAGGTTTTGCCTTTCTTCGGGGATATTCATATTAGGTGCTTAACTCCTGTGGATTTGTAATTTGCCTTTGCGGATAGGCTTGCGGGGAAAAATTTTTCTTTTTGGTGATCCACTGGGGGATTTTATTGGCTTCCTGTGGATGGAAATTTCTTTCGGCTTTTTCATGCGGTGGCCTTTGTTAGAGGGTGAAAGGCTCTTCTCTTCTTTATTTTTATTGCCCCCGGTGATGTGGGGATTTCGACTCTGTTTTTCTTTGATGGACTCTTATGTAGTCCTTGTTCCCCATTGGGGGATGCAACGGAGACTCTTGCATGAGTGTGCTTGATGACTCATGTGGCGACGTAGTTGAGTCGTGAGATAATCTTTTTGTCTTGCCTCTGGAGTAAGCAAGGATCCGTTTGGGGATTATCAAGCCTTTCCATTGGCTTTTTCCGCTTTTGATGTACCTTCTTTTATTGCTGTAGAAGGTTGGTGGTTGGAGCTAATTTTGCTGAAGTGGTTTAGATTTCGCCTTTTGCGATTTCGATTTTTATTTAGAGGCTGGATTTTAGTGCCTTTTATTTCCAATCACAAATATGGAGACTATCCTCCTTATTCTTGTTTGAAGAAAATTATTTTTCTTGATTTTGACAAAGTCGTATTATGCAAGCTGCTTTGTGTGTGGATGCTCTAGATGCAATCTAATGTTTGTTTATTTTTTATGCGTTTAGAAAGTAAGCGGCCTTCTTAGTTGGCTTCTTATGAATATGCTTAGGTGGGCTCCTTTTCTATGATCGTGATGTTGGGCTCTTTTTTTTATCCATCTCTTGGTTTTAGCCCTATCTTTTGCCTAGACCGCCTTTTACGGGTTTTCGATCTAGCGGGCTGCCTTAATTTTTGCCTAGAATATCTTAGGGGGCTGTTGCCTTATCTTTTGCCTAGATCGTTCTTTTTGGGATTTCCGATCTAGCGAGGCTACCACTGGTTTTTACCTAAGAATATACTAGCGAGGCCTTTCTTTTTTGTTATGCTTCCCTTTTTTAGATGCATGTTTGATCTTTGATTAAAAGTCTTTGCGCATATTTATGATTTATCAATAAAGAGGCATTTCCATAATATTTGGTCAAGAGAAAGGAAATGAAAGGGAATTTTATTTATAAATGAACAAAAGTTTTATTTCTTTTACGGAAGGATTTCAAAAGGTATCTAGAAGAATGGGTGGTCGGGGTTGGTTGTCTTGTTTAGGCTTATACGGTCATGTACGTGATATCGCCCCTGTTTCTCCTAATTGCTTCGGTTGAGATGCACGAGCTCGGAGTGAAGACTATGCGAGCTGCTTGCTTTTGGAAGAACGCTACTTTAGCCGCCTTTTCGGTTTTCGACTAAAGTAACCATTGCTCTTAGTTTTTTTTTTTTTTTTTTTTTTTATATACCTCTTCTTTTTGCCTAGGACGTATCCTAGCGAGGGATATGGACCCTATCTTTTGCCCGGGGATGCCCTTTGCGGGTTTTCATTCTGACGGGTCATGAGCAATGTCTTCAAGCATAATATTTCTTTACGCGTCGAGAATTGATTGGGTGTCGAAGCTCCTCTCCATCCATATTGGTGAGGATAAGTGCCCCTCTGAGAAGCTCGTTTGACCACAAAGGGTCCTTCGTAATTTGCCGCCCATTTTCCAATTTTATCCTTAAGAGTTGGGAGCGGTTTCTTTACCACTAAATCTCCTTCTTGATAAGTATGAGGGCGAGACCTTTTTGTCATAAGCCTTTTTTATTTTCTTTTGATAGGCTTGTCCACGGCATATGGCATCCAGCAGTTTTCATCGATAAGGTTTAAGCGATCGTATCGACTTTGAATCCATTCGGCTTCGTTAATTTCGCTTCCATAATAATTCGCAAGGAAGGTATTTCGACCTCTATTGGCAATACGGCCTCCATTCCATATACAAGGGAGAATGGAGTGGCTCTGTTGAGGTTCGTACGGACGTTCGATATCCATGAAGAGCAAAAGGTAACTTTTCATGCCAATCTTTATAGGTTTTAACCATCTTTTGAACAATCTTCTTGATGTTTTTATTGGTTGCTTCCACTGCGCCATTCATTTTAGGCCTATAAGGAGAAGAATTATGATGTTGAATTTTGAAGTCATAACATAGTTCTTCCATCATTTTATTATTGATTGGTCCAGTTATCGGTAATAAGACGATGTGGAATGCCGTATCGACATATGATATTTTTCTTAATAAAGGTGACCACTACTTTTCTAGTCACATGTGCATAAGATGCTTGCTTCTACCCACTTAGTGAAATAATCAATGGCCACCAAAATGAATCGGTGACCATTGGACGCCTTAGGCTCAATAGGTCCAGATGACATCTATGCCCCACATAGCGAACGGCCAAGGGATAGCCATAACGTTGAGAGGTATCGGTGGAACATGTACATTATCTGCGTGTATTTGACACTTGTGACATTTTTTAGCATACTGATAACAATCTTTTTCCATTGTGGACCAAAAGTATCCTGCTCTGAGAATCTTCCTAGCCATAATATGCCCTGGTGCATGAGTCCCAAAGGTTCCTTCATGTATTTCTTTGATCAATATCTGGGCTTCTTCGGGATTGACGCATCTTAATAAAGTAGAATCACAATTCTTTTTATAGAGGGTTTCTCCTATCAACATAAATCCTATAGCCCTTTTCGAATGGTCCTTTTATCATTGTCATTGATTCCCTCTGGGTATTCGCCCTTTGTCAAGTACCTCTTTATGTCACGATACCAAGGGGCTCTATCTTTTTCATTATCCATCATCATACAAAAGGCTTGTTTGTCATGCCTTTTGACTTGGATGATGGGCATTTCATGTTCTTGCCCCGGTGCGAACATGGATGATAATGTTGCCGGCGCATCCGTAATCTGGTTATCCTCCGAGGGATATACTCAAAACTAATGTTTTCCATTTGTGAAGTCATTTTACGAATATGCTCCGGATAGGGAATTAATTTGGAGTTTCTAGTTTCCCATTCACCCTTGAGTTGGTAAATAACAAGGGATGAGTCACAGAATACTTTGAGTTTGGTTACCCCGTGATCCAGGGCCGCTTGAATACCTAGAGCACGAGGCTTCATATTCCGCCATATTGTTTGTACAATCAAAGGTTAATCTAGGCTGTTATCGGGATATGCTTCTTTTCGGGCGATATTAGAATAGCTCCGATCCCATGTCCCGGTAAGTTTGAAGCTCCATCGAAAAACATGATCCACTTATCATTTTTAAGCTCCTCATGTTGAATATGCATTATATGCTCATGCTGGAAAATCATCTTGGAGGGATTGATATTCGTGCTGTTGGCCCATGTGCCGGGTAGTACTGCGAGAGGACTGCCTTTGATAGCTTTACGAGTGACATGAATGATATCAAATTCGAGAGGAGTACTTGCCATCTAGCTATCCTTAGGTCAAGATGGGTTTTTCAAACAAGTATTTGATTGGGTTCATTTTGGAAATTAACCAAGTTGTATGTCGACCATGTATTGTCGAAGGCGTTGAGTTGCCCACACCAATGCACAACATGTTTTTCGAGTGGTGTATAACGGGTCTCATAGTTTAGAAATTTTTGCGAGGTAATATATGGCTTGTTCTTTCTTTCCGGTATCATCTTGTTGGCCAAGTACACATCCCATGGATTCGTCGAGTGCGATAGGTAAAGAATTAGGGGTCTCCCTTCCACGAGGTGGTATCAATAATGGAGGATTAGTTAGGCATATTTTGATCTTTTCGAAGGCTTGTTGGCATTCATCGTTCCAAGCTGTCGGTTGGTTTTTACGCAATAACTTGAAGATGGGCGTACATTTATACGTTAATTGCGCAATGAGCCGTGCGATGTAGTTTATTCGACCTAAGAACCCTCGACTTCTTTTACGTTCTTGGTGGGGGCATTTCTAGGATTGCCTTTGTTTTATCGGGGTCCACCTCGATTCCTTTTTGCGACGATAAACCCAAGGAGTTTTCTGATCGTACTCCGAACGTGCATTTAGCCGGATTAAGCTTAATTTGGTATTTTCGAAGCCGATTGAATAGTTTCTTTAAGTGTAGGAGGTGATCTGTCTCATTTTTGGACTTGACAATCATATCGTCCACGTATACTTCGATTTCTTTGTGAATCATATCGTGAAATAGTGTAACCATAGCCCTTTGATAGGTTGCCCCTGCATTCTTAAGTCCAAAAGGCATTACTCTATAACAAAATGTCCCCCATGGCGTAATGAAGGAAGTTTTTCTCTGTCTTCGACAGCCAATTTGATTTGATTATACCCGCATATCCATCCATGAAAGAATAAAGAGTATTTGTAGCGGTGTGATCTACGAGCATATCGATATGTGGTAAGGGAAAATCATCTTTTGGGCTTGCACGGTTTAGGTCCGTAATCTACGCATACTACGATTTTTCCATTTTCTTTACAAGCTGGCACGACGTTTGCCAACCATTCGAGGTACTTTGACACAATCGGAAAATTGGCCTCCAAGTTGTTTTTCTACTTCTTCTTTAATTTTTAAGGACCATTACGGTTTTACTCTTCGAGTTTACGTTTAATGGGCAGAAATCCCTCTTTTAATGGTAATCGATGCTCCACTATACTTTTATCGATTCCGGGCATATCATGGTAGGACCACGCAAACACGTCCATATATTCTCTTAGCAATTGTATTAGTTTTTCTTTGACATCATCGTCAATTTGGGTTCCAATATTTACTTCTTTCTTATTATCTTCTTGTCCCAAATTGATGACCTCGGTTTTCTCTGATGGGGTCTGTATTGATTGCGCTTCTTTTTCTAGCGGTCTTTGCATGTCAGGAAATGGTCCCCTCCTCCATTGTCGACTCAATCCATTCGTCTTCGGCTTTCGGATCTTCCGAGGAGTTTTCAATCACAAACATGGCTATACGGGTTATACTTTGTTTTAGATTTCTTTATGAGATGTATGAGAGAGAAAAGAATGAAAGAGAAAAAAATGCCTTATTGTATTGATAGAAGAAAATATTTACAAAGCCCTTATTAACCAAAAATCTCGTGATCATGGGCGGGGATCACGAGAAATACATCGGAAGTTTTTTTTTGAAATATTTTTTTATTGCAAAAGATGGTAAAAATGATGAGCCCTAATCTGCTGGTCTTCCTTGTCCCGTCTTTTATTCGGGCTTTGATAAGGGCTGGTCGTCCACCTTTGGAGTAGATGCGTCAAAGGTAATCCATCCCGCATCTATTAAATCTTGGACCTTATGCTTCAAAGCTATGCGGTTATCTACGAATGTCTGGAGCGTCAGAATGATAATTGCATTTTTCATTTGGCTTATACCATTACTGGATAGGGTGGTTCCATCTTCTTGGGAGGGATTCGCACAAGGAGTTTAGCATCCAACAATTTTATCAACGAGACTTCAGTAGGAGGTAGGTATGGAAGTGAATTTCCTCTCTTGTACTGCGTGGCTTGGTTTGTTGCGAGGAGGCGGAAAGAGTGGTAATATTAATTGCATTCACGTCCCCTTCCTTTTTCTTTCCAAAATTCTTTTTAAAAGTTTGAGTAGAGGAATTGGAGGAAGTTTGTTGTACAATTCTTCCACTTTTCAAACCTTGTTCCACTCTTTCTCCTATGATGACTACATCGCAAAGAGTGTTGATGTATTTCCTATCATTTTGTCGTAATAGGGGCCGGTCGGAGAATTGATGAACATGGATGTAGTTTCCTTGTCGGATAGAGGAGGTTCCACTTGTGCTTGCCAATTCCCTCCATCTTTGGGCATATGCTTTGAAGGATTCGTCGTTTTTCTTGCTTAATAATTGTAGATGCTGCTCTTTCGGGGGTCGAGATCAATATTGTATTTATAACGACGAAGAAATGCATACGCCAAATGTCTCCAGGTTTGGATTTGCCCTCCTTCTAGTTGCATATACCGGTTTAAGGCTGATTCGATCGAGGCTCTCTGACAGCAGTGGATCGGGAGTTTTCATTATCGGCATGTGCGGCCATCTTACGGCGGTACATTGTAAGATGGCTTCTTGGGCGAGTCGTTCCCATGTATTTTGGGAAATCGGAGTTTTGAACTTGTTAGGGAATTGGATATTTTTGACGAGACACATATCGGTCGCCTCTTTTATATCAAAGTTATGACCTTCCATGGCTCTCGGCCTTTCTTCAAGAGCGGTGATTTGTTGTTTTGATACTTCGGGAGCATGAATATGTCTTGTTCTTGTACCAGTTGGTCGTGCTCATTTTGAGGTTCCTCTTCTTCTTCGTGGTGAGAGGCTTGTCCATTACGAGGACCCTCTTGATGGAGATTACGTTGATGCATCATTTCTAACATTTGAGCCATTTGCTCTTTCGGTGTAGTAAGCTCGGCGGTGAGCTTTCGGTTTTGTTCTTCTAGTTGTTCCATCTTCTTAGCCTTTTGAGCACGAGTGAGGACGGGCGGAAGACCAGCCACCTTCTAAATGATTTTAATGATTCTTATTATAACTTTTTATTTTAAATGATTAGTGTGGAATAAATATGCCCTAGGATGAATGTGTTTATGCATGAGAGATTTTATTTATGATGATGTTTATGCATACTTTTCTTAATGCATTGGTTTTCTCTCTTGGTTTTACCACTTATCGGATGATGTGGTATGAATGATACGACTTTGCCAAGAATTTTGTAAAAAGGTATTTTTATGATTTTTAGGGTTTTTATATTTTTTATGATTTTTAGGGTTTTTTCACTTTTTTGTACTGTTGTATGATTACCCTATGCTAATGCATCAATACAAATGCGGCAAACGTATGCACACACAATTCATACATCCACGAGCGAGCCACGCTTATTTAATCACGAGGTAGGGTTTTCCTGCGAAACGTGCTTGGTTTAGGTGGTTCTAGCTGTTCTCACCAGGCCAAAGGTCCCCAAGGTGCCCCCATTATAGGGACCTCTCAATCTCTCAATCCTCGGGTCATGCACGGAACTCCGTGGCGACACCCTTAGACCAAAAGAAGAGAGTTATCACCTTGAGTTGGTGGTTTTCAGACAACGGTAGTAGCCCGTGTGCCAACTAACCGATCGTATCGCCACCCACTCCCTATAGATATTCACTCTTGCCCCGGGTATAGAGGAGCTGTTGTGTGCAAGGGTTTTTGTGTGCAATTTATATTTCAAACAATTGCGAAATAATCATACGACGAGTTATATAAAGCCATACAATAAAAACATACGGAAGGGTAAAGGCGTAATTTCAAATCTTTACTTAGTTTGAATTTATACGTCACTAAATGGGATCAACTCTCTAGCTTCCCCGGTGGAGTCGCCATCGTCGCCGCCGTCTCTTTCAGACGTCCGGGGACGTCTTAGAAACGTTTATGCGAGCGGTCGCGAAAAGATGGTTTAGACTCGCGTATTTGTTTTAAAGGGTTTTCGAAAAGGGGTTCTTATGGAGTCGCCACCAATGTTTTGACCTTAAACATTGGAAAAGGAAAAAATGTTGATTTTAAGAAAAACCGCACTTGGCCATTATAACCGGAGTTGGGTAAGGGAGTTAGTTACGTGTGGGGAAGGTGTTAGCACCCCACAACGCCCCTTTCGGGTTCCCTATGACAGATTAATTCATTTAAATAAAGACTACGAGAAATTACGCGATTACCCTATTTTATTACATAATATTAAATGGCTATCTACATGATTTTATTCTAAGTTACATACATAAAATGATGAATAAATCTAAATAAAGCAATAAAAGAGATATTAAAATAGCTGTCTACATGATCCTATTCTATATGACATAATAAAGCTAAATAAAACAATAAAACAATAAATAAAACAATAAAAGAGAAGGGAATTGAAAAGAACCTCAGTAGCAAGCTTTATATTGAGAATCTCGAGTCTGTGAGGATGCGTTTTGGCAACCCCTCTCTCTACACGATCTCTCCTCACCAATACAAGATCGACTCTACTAAAAATTTAAAGAAGAATCAAATGCGGAATATAATTCCTTAACAGATTGTTACCTATTGAAGGCAATCGGAAAGATCATTCGAGAGAGGGAGAGAAGTAGACAAGTGCTCTAAAGTGTTTCGAGCTCTGCGGAGTGTACGTGGTGTGAAAAAGTGGCAAATGAGCCTCCTATTTATAGTTTTTCGCAGCTGGCGCACTTTGGGACGGCCGTGCGGGTTGGGACGGCCGTACGGGCTAGGATGGCCGTCCCAAATGGCAAATTTACACGAACGGGACCCCGGGAAGGCGGGACGGCCGTCCCACTAAGCCTGGGTTTGGGACGGCCGTCCCACATTCGAGACGCGCGTCCCAGCTGCTAATTGCGGTTGGGACGGCCGTCCCACTTTGGGACCGTGGTCCGGCACTGTTTTGTCCGGTTTTCGTGTTACGGGACCCAGGAAGCTTTCCTTTCCTTTTTCGGACATAGATTGATGCCGATGTGTGTCCGTTGAAGCTTTATCTTCATATAGGAAGTCTTCTTGGCCTTCATTAAGATGCCGGGCGAGCTTTGTCTTTGTGTAGGAAGTCTCTTTTGGCTTTTACCGTGTGAATGAGTGAACTCCGTCTTCTGTTGTGGGAGGTCCTTCTTGGTTTTGGGAAGCCGGATGAACTCCATCTTTGGGTGAAATTCCTCTAGCTTTTATTTTGAGAGGCCGGGCAAAATTAGGGGTCTACACAAAGCAACAGAGATATTATTACACCTTCTGAGGAAACTCTCTTCTCTATTGGCTTCTGTGCTTTCATTGTTAATCATACTTGTTATTGGAGGTTAACATTCTACAGGTTTCTACAATTTTTTGTCTCCATTACTCAGGTGCGATTGTTCTTATTGTATTACTTTCATCCTTTGTGGGTTTAGGTGGTTGTCGTTAAATTCCCTTTTTAGCGTTTAAGTTGTTGCTCTTATTTTATTGCCTTCATCCTTTGTGGGTTTAGGTGTGCATACTGTCTCTTGATCAGTGTGGTTGTGATTGTCGTTCATTCTTTGATTTGTTCAAAAGAGGTGTTCATCTTTAGTGGGATTCTAAGGAGGTGTTTTCATCCCTTTGATTTGTTTAGGGAGGTGCTCATCCTTAGTGGGATTCTAAGGAGGTGTTTTCATCCTTTGATTTGTTCAGAAGAGGTGTTCATCCCTAGTGGGATTCTAGGGAGGTGTTTATCCTTAGTAAGTTTCTAAGGAGGTGATTGTCTTTTTAATTAGTTTATTTTTTACTGGTTCCTCTGTTGAGTTGATTGTAATCTGTAAACTGAATTTTAATGATAGTGAATTGGGAGTCACTCTTGTGTTAGAGGTGACTGGGAACTGGATGTAGGGTTGTCTATACTCAAATTAGTATAAATTACAGTGCGCTCTTATCTTCCCTTTATCACTATTCTTTTCTTAATCATTTCTCTTATATCTTTTTTATTATATTATCGCTTTTGCTTTGAAATTGAATTAACAAATTATTAGACACTTGAAATAAATTTTAATTTGACATCTATTTTAATTTGTGCATCTATTTATCCCTTCTAGATATCATTTGTCTAATATATTGTAGTGTGAACTGAACAAAAGCCACGATTGCTTCACAGATTAAGTGTTCAATTCAACGCAATTCCACAATTCTGCTCTGTTGAGCTCCAATCCACTTACAGATTTATAACAATTGTCCCTATACAAAGCACCAATCCACTTACAGATTTATAGCAATTTTCCCTATTCTAATTCAATTTTGTACCAAAAATAAATGTTTCCACTTGTTTCGTTCAATTCATTGAAGCTCAATTTCTGCTGCAATCAGCAGCAACCACCGAACATAACCAATTATGAAGGATTGCGTTGATTCAATGCATCGGGACAAATTCAGTTTCGCACAACAATTCACACAAGTTTCACTTTATTGATGAATGAATTCAATAATTTAATGTTGTAAATATAGCCAAAGACACCGATAAAACTTGATTTTTGAGATGTATATAATCATTATTTTTAAATATTTATCTGTAATATACTATATATCTATAAGTATCATAGATACATCAAAAACTTCTCAACATGAATTATTTCAAATATAAGAAACTAATAAGAAATTTGATACACTCTGCTGCAGAATGCTCAAAGGTTTTAACACTCTTCGAGTGAGTGTCCACTCCTCAGAAAATTAAGGGAAAGAGAATAATAGAATTTGGGGGAAAAAGGATATTGAAAAACTTTTATTCTGTTCTGTTTTGATTACATCATAGCTATTAAAAGGAATTGGGTGCTAACAATCAAGCGAAAATTAGGGAAATAAAACAGGAATTAAACTAATAATTTGCAGCAGAATTTCAGGAATTAATTTGAGCATATCAGGATCTTCTAATTTTGTCCACAGACATAATTTGAGCATATCAGGATCTTCTAATTTTGTCTGCAGACATAATCAGTCATCCACGCTGGCTTCTTTCTTGTTCGTTTCCTTACTATTGGGTCATCCTTCCTTATTGGGTCTGGGTCCACTGGTTGGTTTGTATCATTTTCCCCTTCTGCAGAACTCACCTTGTCCTCAAGGTGAAAATCAGGATAACAAGTGCGGAAATTTTCCAAGTCTTCCCAGGAAGCTTCATCAACTGGACATCCCTCCCAATGCACCAAGAGTTGTTCCTGTGGTTGCCCGTGAACTAACTGAGTTCACCAATCTAAAATTGCCCTTGGTTGATCAATAGGTTGGTTATCAAAGCTTTCCAAGGGTAAGTCACATGCAGACATCTTATCAGTACCACGAAAAGGTTTAAGAGCCGACATATGAAAAATTGGGTGAATGCGACTACCAGGAGGAAGTTGGAGTTTGTATGCCACTGTCCCAATGCGCTCGATGATGCTATAAGGACCATAGAACCTCTTCGAGAGCTTGTGGTGTTTCAATTGATGGACTGATGTTTGGCGATACGGTCTGAGGCGTACGAGAACCAAATCACCAACAGCGAGAGTAATGTCTCGACGATGTGCATTGGCCTTCTGACGCATTCTATGTTGAGCAGCAGTTAAATTTGTCTTCAAAGTGCGGAGTAATTCGTCACGAGAAGTTAGGGCCTCATCCAATACTTGTATAGAAGTGGATCCCCTAGTATATGCCGGAATGGTGGGTGGTCTTCGACCATAAAGAGCCTCGAAATGGGACATTTGCAAGGTACTATGGTAGCTGGTGTTATAATGAAATTCGGCCCACGGGAGGAATGCAACACATGAAGACTGTTTATGTTGAGTGAAGGCACGAAGATATTGTTCCAACCCACGGTTAACTACCTCGGTTTGACCGTCAGTTTGAGGGTGATAGGCACTGCTCATAGCAAGCTTGGTGCCACTAAGTTCAAACAGCTTGCGCCAAAAAGAGCTAATGAAGATCGGATCACGATCAGACACAATGGAACGAGGGTACCCATGGTGACGCACAACCAAAGACACAAACAACTCAGCTACTTTGGAAGCAGTAAATGACGTGGGAAGAGCACCAAAGGGAGTTGTTTTCGATAATCGATCCACAACAACAAGGATAACCGTGGATCCTTGAGAGGGAGGGAGACCCGTAATAAAATCCATTGTCACATCTTCCCAAACCATCTCTGGAATCGGGAGAGGTTGAAGGAGTCCCGCTGGAACCTGCGTTGAGTATTTAATTTGTTGGCAAGTAAGACATGAGCCAACATACTCTTCCACTGCTTTACGCATACCGGACCAATAAAAATTGGCAGCAACACGAACTAGGGTATGTTTCACACCAGCAGGGCCACCACTTGGTGTATCATGAAATTCGCTAATGATTGTATGACATAGAGGAGATGTTGGGTTGATCACATAACGACCGGTATGGAAGAGGACCCCATTCACGATAGTATAAGGGTATCGGAGCAATCCCTGCATGTGTTGTTCACGAAAAGTCTGATAGAACAGATCTGAAGCATTATCTTTTTGGAGAGTAATAATACCATATGTAGGTGATGACACTAATGCTCTGAGTGCGGGTGTGTGGTCACTGTCTGGCCAGTCAGCCAGCACACGTGAAAGTGCGTCAGCCACTTTATTGGAAGCCTCAGGTTTGTACTCGATGCGAAATTGGAACTCCAAGAGTTTGCGCACATACGACTGCTGTTCTGGAGTATGTATTACTTGCTGAAGTAATTCCTTGATGCTCTTATGATCAGTTCGGATGATAAAAAAATTACCTAACAAGTATTGTCTCCATTTAAGAACAGATTTTTGAAATTGAGGATATCGATAGGGCCTCACATTGACTGGCTTGGATCCTTCAACAAGATGGATGTGATGGTCAACCGTTCTGTGAGGAGGAAATTCTATGGGTGTAGAAAAAATGGACTTAAAACGTTGTAATAGATCAGTAATTGGGCTGGGTAGGTTGGATGGAAAATTGCTGGATGGTCTTGGGAGAGAATCAACGTCTTGAAGGGACGTCGTGATGGTAAAAACACTGGCCACATTATTGGTGTGAACCAATGCTTGAAGCTGATGCAGTGACACTGATTGTGAGGCTAGAGAGGCATCACCTACTAAAGTAACTTGGGTCCCTTGTCACATGAACTCCATAGTGAGAGCCGAATAATCATGAGCAACTTTGCCCAAAGATTGCAACCAAGGAAAACCCAACACAACATCGAGACCTTCAATGTTCAGGATAAACAAATCCACCTCAAATTTAATGTCTTGTAAGATAAGAGGGACATTATGGCAGCAAAATTGACAAACCAAGAAGGTTCCACAACCAGTTGCGACCTTGAAACGAGGGCATGGTTTGATAGGTAACCCCAATCGTTCCACTAACGCAGGCTTGATAAAGTTGTGAGTGCTCCCGCTGTCAATGAGGATGGTGAATTTTGTTTGGTTATAAAGGCCGGAAACACGCAAGGATCGACTTTGGAGCTGGCTGGACAAGGAGTGAAGGCTGGATATGTCACCCGAGACATCATCTATTGAGTTATCCTCGGATTCCGGTGGGGGTTCCTCTTCATCCGCTCCCATGAGGATAAGCACGCGGTTTTGGCATCGGTGAGATGGGTTCCATTTCTCATCACATTTAAAACAGAGACCTTTTGAACGGCGGTCTCGGAGTTCGACAGAGGGCACGTTCCGCACAGCAGGGTTTGAGTGTGGTGTGGGTAAGAGTGGTGGTAACGATGTTGCAGTATTGTTTAATGGGTTATTTGGATTTGAATTGGATCGGTTTGTTTGATTGTGGTTAGGTTGGGTATGTGAGCCTGTGGAGTGTTGTGGGCCGCGAGACCACAATTTGCCTATGGTTGGTGTGTCATCAAAACGAGCCTCATATGCTCTGGCCATGGCGAAAGTTTCCATTAACATAGCAGGTCGGTGAAATTGCAATTCCCGTCTCAAATGCTTTTTCAGTCCCGTAATGAAAAAACTGATCAGTAGTGATTCGGAGATACCGTTGACCTTGTTCATCAATTCTTCAAACTGGGCTTGAAAATCAGCTACAGAGCCGGTTTGAGTTAATTTGGAGAGTTCACCTTCAATGTCTTCGTACTGAGTTGGACTGAAGCGGTGACGAACAGCGGTGAGAAAAATTGGCCACGATGGTAACAAATTGTTACGTGTTGCCCATTGGAACCAGCCAGCAGCGCGTCCGTCAAGATGGAAGGCTACGATCTGAAGTCGGGACTCTTCCGGAGTTTCGTGGAAGTTGAAGAAAGCTTCAATCTGGAAAATCCAATCCAAGAGATTGGAACCATCAAAACGTGGTACGTTTAATTTCAGCGCACGTGACGTCTGCCCGGCAAATGCATTCTGTGGTTGTTTTTTGCCTTCGACGTGTAAGTTTGCGACCTTCGAATCAACTTCTACCAGGTGTTGGTGGAGTGTGGAATGAACTGACTCGGTATGGAACTCGAGTAATTCGCGAAACTTTACCATCTGTGCATCGATATTGGATTGAAGGGCGCTCATAAGCTCAGTTGTGTCCATGATGAAAGCACCAATGATACACTTTGCTGCAGAATGCTTAAAGGTTTTAACACTCTTCGAGTGAGTGTCCACTCCTCAGAAAATTAAGGGAAAGAGAATAATAGAATTTGGGGGAAAAAGGATCTTGAAAAACTTTTATTCTGTTATGTTTTGATTACATCATAGCTATTAAAAGGAATTGGGTGCTAACAATCAAGCAAAAATTAGGGAAATAAAACAGGAATTAAACTAATAATTTGCAGCAGAATTTCAGGAATTAATTTGAGCATATAAGGATCTTCTAATTTTGTCCGCAGACATAATTTGAGCATATCGAGATATTCTAATTTTGTCCGCAGACATAATCAGTCATCCACGCTGGCTTCTTTCTTGCTCGTTTCCTTACTATTGGGTCATCCTTCCTTATTGGGTCCGGGTCCACTGGTTGGTTTGTATCAAAATTCTTAAAAAATTAAATAAAAAAGAGATAAAAAAAGATAAATAGAAAAGTATTCTTCTAGAATAGTGTAGGGTAATCTACTAGTTTATTTATAAGTACAAGTATCAATAACAAATTTATTTCTGCATTTAATATGGATGCTGGATGGTTACGTAATAGAAACACGCGAGGGGTGGAACACATTCTAAATTGAGTGGTGATATTTTGACAACCAAAAATCATACAACTCTTTAAATGAGTTATTTTTATTAATATAATAATTTATAAAATTATTTAATAAAAATAAAAATAAAGTAAAATTATTATTATAATATTAAAAGAGAATTGTTTATAAAACTTATATGGATTTAGGTTGTCAAAGTATCATTTTATTTATAAATTAGTTCACATTTTAGGTTAGTGTATATTCTAGGTTTGTGAGATTTGAAATAGCCCTATTTTACAACATTAAACTTGCTACGAACCGAACCAATTCAGGATCCGCATGACATATTGCTCTGCCTGTTGCACGTTGAATCTATTCTTCACCATTTGAATCACTCCAATTCCAATCTAGCCCTATCGCTTCGATAACACTACACTTGTGCCATGATCAAGATGCCACGCTGGTTCCAATTTCAGTTTAGAAATTGCTTCGTTTAGATCAAACCCAGCCACAACCACAGAATCAATACTCTGTAGGGCCGCATCAACAATCAGAACATCGTTTCTATCACCGCTTCTAATTACACACTGCTTAACGAAGGCAACGAATGAGGCACGAGCCTCCTGATCTCAATTCACGCGTCTTGCCTTGAAGTGCAGTAGAGAATATTTAGATTAGGTTCTAGTAGATTTTTATTATATTTTAAAATAAGAGAAAAATACATAAAGATATTATTTTGATTTACTTAGTTATTATTTAGTCATTCTTAATATGTGATATTTTGTATATTTTTTCTCTATGTATATAATGTACAATTATATATGAATAAAAGATGAAGATATATTTACATGATATATCGAAAAAACTTATTCACAAAAATCATAAATTTCATTACCTGAACCGCACTAGTTATTTGAAATGCTAGACATGAACAGAAAGTTATAACAAATAGCCTCACAAAAGAAAAGATTGAAGAGATCTTAAAAATTAAAGATAAAATTTTCACGTAAAAAGACGAAGAGCTTAGTAAAATTAAAAAACTTTAAGTCTGAAATAAAAAAATTGCAAAAATTTAAGGGTTTAAATTTATCATAAATTTGCTTATTTTAAAAGACAATAATATAAAAAAAGACACAAAGAACGAATGTTCTAAGAAGAAAATGTATTTTTCATATTATATTATGAGGATGAAAAATCAATGGAAAATCAAGAAAAAAAAGTTCAACCTGTTAAGGTATAAATGGAAGACATCAATAAAAAAAAAAGTGTGATAATAAAATTGAATAAAGTAATAATCACATATAAAAAAGAAAATAACAAGAATTAAAAAAGCAAATAACAAGAATTACAAGCAAAGAATAACAAAAATTACAAACAAAACAGAAAACAAGAATTAAAAAAATAAATAAATTTAAATAGATAAATATTAGAACGAACCAAAAATACGTATTTTATTATTATTTATTTAAATTATGTATTAAGATATTTTTATTATCTCTTATAATAAAAATATTAAATTATTATTTTAATTTAAATTGGTAAATTTTAGATATTATTAATATTTAATATTTTTTTATTTTTTTATTTTATATACAGAGCACAATGCATAAATAAAAGATGAAAGCAATTTTTGCCACGTGAATCACATTAGCGGCTTGAGAAAAATTTATTTTGCAAATATTCATTTTAATAAATAAAAATAATGATTTTATAATAATTAGTTTTTTATATTTATTAAATAGATAAACCCAATTTTAATGTTATTTTAATTATATTAATGATAATAAATTCGTTAATATAATTAAACAACTTTTATAGATTTAAACACGTAAATGAACAATCAGAATATCATTCACAGGAAATATAGAAACAGCTTTATTTATTCAAATAATAAACATGATATTGGATAAATTAACAACTATGCTACCATAATCTCATGAATCAGCATACACATTTAGCATTTAAAACCGTAGATAAGCCTCCAACATGCAATCTTATGCGAATTAATTAACAACAATGTATACAATATGCATGTTTGGTGTTAGATTATTACAAACCACTTAGGATAATAAAGAAATCTAAATGTTATTGCTTGTAATGGTGTATAAAACTGAATGATATAATTGGTTATATGTTAAGAATGGAATTTATGAAATCCTAATATTAATTCTTTGTAATTAAAATAATAAATATATAGAATCGAAATATTAATTGTGTAATTTAAATCTAATATGTTTTATTCAATAAAACTCTCCTGTAAAATTAAATGTTTCTCTTTAACTGATTGAGATTGGGTTAAAAACTAATATGATCAACTTTAATGTTTATTTCCTCTTTCATTTTTGGTCCGATTTGTTGTCAATCTTTCATCTCTTTTCTTCTTGAACACCTGTTTCACACCAATAGAATAAACATAGTTCGACAATTCAGTCATCATCCACATGTCGTTACATTCTATAACTTGGATCTTCTCATCCATAATACCTCGTCTCTTAATCTTTTCTTACACTTTTCAACCCCAACATACTTTCGCTCTTGTGGACTTACCTTTGTATGCTTGTCTCTTAAAGTAATTTTATTCTTTAAAGAATATAATGATTAATGAGCTTAGACAAGATTGCTTCGAAATCTACTACTCAAATTTGGCTCCACCAAGTTCGACTTCGAACTAGGAAGAGTGAGAAATTCACAATCTATTGACTCTGTTATTTTTTCCTCCTCCTCGACTTTCAAATTGGATATAACTAGTAGTGGAGCAACTTGACTCCCTCTAACATCCTTTAATGAGTCTCCCTCTCCCCAGTTTCACTCACTTGTTTCATCAACTTAGACATCATGATTATAATAATGAATCAACTCAGTTAAATCATAAAAAAACAAGTGACCAGATCGATGATTTCTCTTTGCATATGCCTTTTGGGACACAAATATCCCCAATTCCTCTTATCTAACCTCCAAACCAAGGAAAAACTTCATCATACTCAGATCGGTCATCTTGAAATCAATTGCCATTGTGCTCTTAAACTCATCATACATCGGAGGATGTTAGAGGAAGATGAGTTGCTACACCTCTAGTTATAGTCAGTTCAAAAATCGAGGAGGATGAGGAAGAAATAATAGAGTCAGTAGATTGTGAATCTCTCTTCAATAACGAGTTCCCTACATTTAGTTTTGAACACCTTTCCCGAATGTTTCTCATCTACGGCCTGATTGTTATATTCTTTCCCATCTCAACTCGAGCAATCAACCTTCCAAGCTTGTCCTTCTATTGTAGTACTTGATCTTTCATGAATGCGGAGTATCCTCTCTTCATCAGTTACTCAAAAGATTACTCTTGAGATCTGAAACATAGTACATATCTAGGATCGACTCGACTAGGTCATCTTTCTACAAGAAACAAATAGTGCATCAGCTTTTTATCGAGATCTTTGAAGCATCTCTAAAAGATACATGACCGTTTTCAACTTTCTTCAATTCGTTAAATAAGTGCTCGTCTCCACATAAATGGCTACTTTCACTTATATACTGATACCATACTGAGTTATGATCGGTATCTTTCCGAACTCCATTACTGTTATTTCTCGAGTTGTAATATGCTCTTATATGTATTGTCGAGTTATGATCGGCCATCAATAGCATTGCTTCTCCAGCTTTCGTCTCCTCTACAAGATAGGTCTCTCCTATCTTTTTCTCAACTTGACATTCTTTCTCAAAATGTCCTACCTTACCACAATTGTAACATATTTACCATACTTGAAACACTCAACATTTGAGTGACTCGTCGACTGACCTCCCCTCCAACCATGTCCTCTACCAAGCCAGGTTTGTTGATCTTCTTCTTCTTTCTCATGACTTCTACCACCTCAGCAACCTCAACCTCAACCATTATGTCCATGTCTTCTTCCTCGAGTGTTCTTAGAATAGAGAGTGTTCTCTTCTTTCACAATTTTCTCGCTTTGGAGCATTTGAAAAATTGTTTCCTCCTTTTACTTCTTCCGTTATGTGGGCTCTAAGAGAACCAGTCAGCTCTTATATCGTGAACTCAAACAAGTTCTTTTATTCTTTGATTACACACGTTTTATTCTCAAAGTCATCGTTCAATGATCTCAAGATCTTCTGTACAACATAGGTTTTGGAAAGCATCTCTCTATCCCGATTAAGATTATTCACCACAGTTTAAACACACGTGATGTACACAAAAACTCTTTTTGACTACTTCATTCTCATGTTTTCCAACTCACCATATAATGTCTATAGTTGAACTTGTTTAATTTGATCATTTCCCTTGTGTGTTAACGCATTTCATGATTCTTTTAAAGTTTTAGTACTTACCCTTCTGCTGCTCTCTCTCAACACTTTGATTGCGATTGTTGAAAGATCTTTAGTACTTTCTAGTTCCTTAAAACAATCATCGACTATCCTATAATTACTTTGGAATTTCAGAACAAACTTCATTTGGAGACTCCATTTATCATAATTGACTTCTTTAGTCAATCAAGATAGAGTTACATCATTAATTATACTAGTTATTACTCTCTTCAAATTCTCTCACACTCAAATCATAGCTTAGATACCAATTTGATAACAAAGATATTGATGATATTAAATGTTATTGCTTTTTATGATGTGTGAAACTAAATGATGAGTATTTATAGGTTCTGAACCAGCTTTATGAAATCCTAACATTAACTCTCTAAAATTAAAATAATGAATATATAGAATTGTAATATTAGCTGCTCCAGATATTTGCAAAATCAAAATATTCCAATTAACATTTAAATATAATATTTTATTTTAGCCAACATATCTAACTTCATAAAAAAAAATGACATTGAGAATAATCAAGAACCGCATGCACATGAAAGGGGGATGATGCCACTTGGAGTTTCTGCTCTCTGAATGACACTACTTAGTGGAGTTTGCTTTCTGAATGACACTACTTTGTGGAGATTCTGCAGGTATAGGAAGAAGCCCTTTATCTCTGCATGAGTATTGCTCCACGGTACATGTCATCTAAGCTGTACTTAAATTGGAATCCCAAGTCTGTGATCTTCTTCGAAGAAAATCTGACTAGCTCCAATTCATCTGGAATGTTCTTGAACCTAAAAATCCAGTGTGTAGAATTAGCCCAACCTTATTCTTGTTACTGTGATTTTGTTCATGCAGTAAAAGAAGTAGGATGTGGACCAAATAACTTGATGAATTTCAAGTTCAACTGGTTGAAGTGGTGAATGTAATATTTAAAGTAGTTAATTGGGGACTTACTTGGTGGGGACCTTGTACTCAGGGTATTTTTGGTTGATCAGTTTGGCAATGTGATGAATAGTAGTGTCACATGCACTGCATATATACCTCCCTTCAACTTTTGGTTGTTCAAACAAAAATATGTGAGCAAGACAAAGATCATCTACATGCACGAATTGACCTTGCTTTATGATCGAATAAAAGCCCTCTTTTCCTGCCAATAATCATAATATATGTTTAAGATTATACTTGTTTAAACTGATATTACCTTAAATGACACTCACACCTCTATGCATGTTATTTAACATCAGAGAAGTAAGTGCAATTTTTCTATCTCTAATTACATAATGTACCTGTGATGGGCGAAAGGGCAGTGATTAGGCTGGATGGCATTGTCGGCACCAGAAAGGGACCAACAACAAGTGGTGGAATGATAGTGATGAAGTCCATGCCATGTTCTTTGGCAAAGTTCCATGCTTCTTTCTCCGCCAGTGTTTTAGAAACGAAATAAAACTACATAAAGAAACATTATTCATAATATCACAGAGAATCAGGAAGAACACAGCATGGTTTAGAGGCTTTTTTAATTTTCTGTAACTTGGCCCTTAGGACATCATAGAAATAGTATTGTCTTCCAATATGAAATTTGAATGGTTCATTTCAAGTTGTTGAACAACATGCTATATACTAGTCTTCATATTAAAATTGTTCATATCAAGTGAGGAGATAAATTACTAACCCAACCAGGCATCTTCACTCTCCGACCAAACTCAACGTCACTCCAGCAGCTTTCGTCGTAAACGGGTTTTTTGTTCTCAGTAACCTTAAGGGTTGCTCCTGAGGATGTAAATACAAGCCTTCGCACTGTTTTCGCCTTCATGCATGCTTTCATAATGTCTAGAATTCCGTTTACCGTAGGCTTTATCACTTCATTCTGCACCAGTTCCCATCAAATTTCTCATACTCAAACTTAATCAATAAAATAATAATATTGCATGCAAGTTTCACCATTTTCATGATTCATTTTCATCATCAATTAAAGTATATATTTTGAGTTTATCATGCGAAAATTTAAAAAATGTACATTCGACCATAAATTTTATAGTTGGCACGACGTGAGTGGAATATTAGGTTTGCGACCATATTTATCACATAAATAAACATTAGTCTTTTGCCAACAAATCAATAACGACTCGTCAACGTGAAAATGATGTGATGGAAAAAGAGAATTCATCAAATGCATGCCATTTTAGTCTTTTGGGATGTAATTGTTGAGACTAATTACAAATTATTATTTAGAAACTGAGAATTTATAATATAAAATACTGCTTGCTGATAACGGGAAAATTATGTTTATGTTTATTTTTTAGCTGATAACATGTGATGTAGTCTTTTTTTTTTTCTTCTTCTTTAACATGAAATCAGAAAGTAAACTGAACTAAAATCATGTAACACCGTTAGACAAAAGCTTTGGACAAAGCGTTACGTTTTTTTTTTCTAGGTGGAAAATTATGAGAAAAACAAATTTTAATTTCATTTGTTTCAGATTCTTCCTTTTGTGCAGTCATTACAGTAGATGGAAATGGAACAATGAGAAATAGCAATTTCAGATTGATATATTTGTCTTTAAATTAATTTCAGGTGATGATTTTACATGTCATTTATTAAGAAAATCCTGAAATTAAGGATGAGATTCAAGTTGATATCCTTGTAACATATGAATCCGATTCTTAATATAATTTTTACTGAATATTTGTTAGGGTGAACTGAATGCTGAGTAACTGATGGATGTGGAAAATGAATGTATGAGTGGTAGAGTGTACCTCAGGGTCCCTGGACTCAAAGTCAAATGGGGTTGCCACATGAAAAACCCCACTGCACCCTTTGATGGCTTCATCAAAGCTTCCCTCTTCACCGAGCTCAGCCTTCCACAGAGACAGTTTCGTCTTGGCACCTGGCAGCTCCACCAAATGCTTCACCTTCTTCATGTTCCCTGCACATTCATATAATCACTCTTTTAAAAATTGGATCGGTTCAACCACTTGGTTACTTCTACATAATTTATTTTTAATTAAATTGAAACAAAATCGGGGAAAACGGAAAAAAATTAAAATTTATGGATAAAACTGATAAAAGAACAAAAAATTAAAATCAATTTTTTAATCTAGTTTTTTTACAAAAAATATAATATATTTTTTTTATATTAATTACATCATCTTTAAATAATAATTATTTTATTATATTTTAATTTTGTTTTAATAATTATCTACTTTCTCTTTTCTATTATATTTTATATTTAATTTAAGTGACAAGTAATATTTATTATTTTTTTATAAGAAAAATATTATTTTTAATAAATTTATTATAATATAAAATAATTATTTATTGAATTCAGTTGAATTTTTTATTCAAACCGTTAAACCTCTCGATCTAGTACATATTTTCATCTACGATTTTAAAAACATTCTATATAATAATTAACACATAATTCTTCATCAAATACCCAACATTCCTTTACTTCTTTGTTTACTCACATAAAACATAAAATACCATATTTCCAAATATATGTAGTTGTGATTGTTGATGTGTGGTTGTGAAAAATAACGTTAATTGTGCAGGTGTATTTGTCTACGGTTCTCATGGTCTAAATTACTATTTCACCAAACCTTTTATTGATCTAAACTAAAAGTCTTTTTTTTTTTTTTTTTATGGAATCTAACGTCAACTTTTTTTTATGTGATGAAAATGAATTTAGAGTAGATATTTCGTTGATTTATTCGCTGATTGATTATATAAAATAATAATTTTAGTTTAAAATAAATTATTTTATTAATATTTAAAATTTTATGTATATCAAATTTATATTATAATATCAAATTATTATGTACAAAATTTAAAGTTTGAGATTTAAAAAAAATATATTCTATCTAAAAGAGATGGTAGATGAGTCTTGTAATCACATTTATTTGTCACGATTTTGTTTTTAAAAAATATGTGTAAGTAAAGAAATAAGGATAGATTCTTAAATTATGTACGAGGTGAAACACTTTCAAATCTAAAATGTTATTTATAAATATCAAGATTTCATGAAACTAATTAATCTATTGCACATGAAAAAATCATTATACGATCCCAACTTTGACTTCTTTAATTTCAATACATATAGTCTAATTTTCTTAGACACGTAAATCAAAGAGGTGATCCGTTTGATTAAAAGAAAAGTATAGAATAAAAAGTGATTAATATAAAAATGAGATAAAAAAATTATTCATTAATAAAGAAAAAATAATAAAAAAAAAGTCACTTTTCACCTGCAATTTTTCCCGTTGTGTACAAGAAAAAACAAAATAATATTTTTTTTAAAATTACTCTTTTCTTATCTTTCCAAAATAAATATATAAAATTTATAGCCGTATAAATACTTAATTTTTATTTATTATTTTCTGAAATAATATTTTTTATCCCACCTTCTCTTTAAATAAATAAGTATACTCTTTTACTTTATTCTATATCTAATATTTTATTTTTCCTTACTTTTATACTTCTTCTTTTTTTCCGTCAACATAAAGATAAAAGTTAACTAAAACTAAGTAGAAATGTTAGAATAATCAAAATATCTCATACATACCTATCTTTAGTTCTTATTAATATATAAATAAATAAGAAGAATAGTGTTGAAACTTGTAAGAAATGATACCTGGGTCGCGTACGGTGGCTCGAACGGTGTAGCCACGCTCCATGAGTCTCATGACAAGCCATGATCCAATGAAACCGGAAGCTCCGGTGACGCAAACGGTTTCGGATGTTGAACTCATTTTTTTTTCTCTTATTAATTGTGTGGCTTAGTTTGAAAATGGAATTGAATAGAATAGAAGAGATAGTGTATATGAAGATGGAATGAGAAAATTATAAAAAATGGATGAATTTATAGAAGCAAATGGGAAAGAGGGTTTAGTGGCTTTTATGTATTACGGTCTTTATTTTCTTTTTCCCTAACTCTCTCAGCTTAGTGGTCCAACACGAAGGAGAAGGAGAAGAAAAAAGAAAATACAAGCTATAAATTCATTCAAAATATTCTATATCGTTATCAATTGTCATAATATTAACTCTAAATCAATCTATACATTAATCAATACATAATAGTTACTTATTGAAGAATAATTATCTCACAAACAACTACCAATATTCATCACCATGAGAGGGAGTTCTACCAGTGAAAGGAGAGACTAGGAGGAGGTGTAAGGCACCACACGGATGTGCAAGGTGTGACGCAGATGTGCCAGGGCATGGCACAGAGGGAGTGCAGAGATGCACGCAGTGGCGGATCTTGATCATTAATCTTGCGGGGTCAAATAATATATTATTAATAAATAATAAATAAATATAAAAAGAAGAAAGAATATGAAAGGTTGAAAAGATAAAATTGTAAATATATACTTAAATATATTAAATGATCATTAAGTTTGAGGGAAACAAAATCATAAATTATATGAAAGTTAGGAAGAGTTGTGAGGACAAAATTGTAAATATACAAGTAAATATATTAAATGCTCATTATGTTTGGGGGGGCCAAAATCATAAATTACATGGGAGTTACAAAACTTTGGGAGACCACGACCCCCCTCAGCTCCCAAGAAGATCCGTCACTGGGTGCAGGGTACGACTTAGAGGGAGAAAATCAGACTAAATGCAAGGAAAAGGACTGAGAAGGAAGAAAGAAATGACAAAAATGAAGAAAGAGGTGTGCAAGAATAGGTACAGAGAATATATGACGATGATTATTACAAATAACCATGATCGTATAGGATATTTAATAACCGTCGTCAAATGTAAGGTAAAACTAACTATTTAACGACGGTTATTAAATAACCATCGTCCAATATTATATAGTATGATGATTATTAAATTTCTATTGTTATATAATTATTATTATTTTTTCAAAAATATTGAACGACGTCTTCATAATGACGGTAAAAAATAAATGTTATTTTCAATATCTACACCACTAGAAATACTTGCCTAACACTAAGAAAATGAATGATAAGAGAAATAAGGTTCTCTTTAACTTTTATATATGTATTAAAGTCTTTCTTCTCATTTTCCTTATGAGGGAGGGCAATGCTTGCCTAACACAAAGAAAAATACATTATAATTTATTAAAAGTTTATTATATTTCTCATAATGATAATTTATGTAGGAAGGACACAGTTTTATTAATTATAAAAATTTAGTTATGACTTAAATTTTCATAATGATAATATATGTACGATTACATTAGAAAAATCAACATAAATATAATAAATTTTAGAAGAAAAATACATTACAAGTTTTTCAAAACACTACGTAATGTTATATGATAAAAAATAATCTAAAATATTTATTATGCTCGGACAAAATATGTATTTATTTAATAACTTTCAATTGTTCTACAATGAAATAATTTTAAATGATTTCTTTTATTTTGAATTATATTTTATCCAGATATTATTTAATCCATAACAAAATAAAGATTTGTGTTTGTGTTTTCACCATTCATATGTTTATATATATATTATCAACGGACAAATTTGTCCTAAATAAACAATAAACAAATTTTCTGACAGATAGTTAATAAATAAAGCTTTTTCAAAATATTGTTATAAGTGAAATTTACTCAGTTTTTTTTAATCACTGAATATAAGTTATCTACCAATAGTTTATGATAATAAGTAGAATATTATCAATAGATTTTTATCAATAAAAAATTATTTTGAGGGAAATGTTTTAATTATCAATAAAAAAATTTGCTAATAATTATATCAGTAATTACTGGTAATAGTAATTGTTGAATTTATATAGGAAAAGACTTGTCTCTAATATTTTATTTCATGAACCAATTTTTGCCAATATATATTCCTTACCAATAATTCTATTATAAGAAAATTATTTTTTATCGATGATTAGTTGTCGAAAAATGAGTGATTACCGACGGATATTTTTGTCTGTAAATTAATAATTAGTTTTCAACAGATATATCCGTCGATAAATTAACAATTAGTTACCGATAGATATATCTCGTCGGTAAATTAACAATTAGTTACAGTACAAATATATTCGTCAAGTAAATTAATAATTAGTTACCGACGGATATATTCATCGGTAAATGTTTAAAATATATAAATACAAATATATTTATATATTTACATAGATATATATATTTATTTATATATAAATATAATTTATTTGTAAGTTATTATCAGAAAATCGTAATAGCTTAATAGTTGAAGTATTAATCTTTAATTCTAAGATACTAAATTCGAATCGTCAATAAATATGAATAATAATTCAAAATATAATAAATAATAAAAATATAAATAATTTTTTTTTATTCAAATATTATCGGTAATTTTTTTAGTTACCATGAATTTTATCCGTAAAAAATTCAATTTTACTTATAATGTTCATGAAAGTGAACTTACCATGTCGGTTAAGTTTTACCCGACATAGAAAGTGAACTTTCCACTTACCATGTCGGTTACCTATTACCCGACATAAAAAGTTTATGATTTTATTACAAAATTGCCACCGCGCTACATACTATGATGGGTGGACTTCGACCGTGATAAAAACTCGTCATAGAATGCTATTTTTCCACTAGTGATTTAATCTATCAATCATTATAACTAACCAACGAATGCCTGGCATTCAATCTATCAATCAAAATAATCAATCGTATTTATACTCATTTGTTCTCCAATATTTATCCATTGGACAACATGTTTTCATATGAGAAATAATGATTGCATCACATATGATGTAAAATCTATGGAAGATGTTGTACAACTTCTCTATTTGTAGACAATATCAAATTCAAAAGCATGAGAATTATACTCCCTGAAGCGACACCATTCACCTATAAGTACCTTATTATTTAATCATGTTGTTTGATGAGGTCATTTAACGAGTGTTAATAAGTAGAGCCTTAAACATCTAATAGATTGTCTGTTCATAAGAGGTTAATGTGGAGAAGTTGACTAGTGGTAGGTCACTGTAGCTATTGATCATGTTGAATGTAGTTATTTATGTTTTTATACTTAGTTATATCACGTAGTTTTAACGAGATTAGTAGTAAAAGCTCCTAATAACATCTAATTATTTACAGTTTGAGTGTTGAAGAATAAATAAACAGACCAATGCAATTTTTTTGTAAATTGTAGGTGATAATTAGTAGATAATAACACTGGACTTAAAGCGTTGAAATAGAGAGGTTCATATCCAAGGTGACAAAAAACACTTAGCATTTTGAATCCGCTAAGCGGATTCAAGTTCAAGAGGAAACCCTTTTAAAAGGGTAAAAATGTTCAACGGATAGGAATCGACTGAGCGGATTCAAGCCTTCAGGATGAAGAAATCCCATTCTGCTGAGCAAATTGAGAAGTGTTGAGCGAATGGATTAAAATATTGTGAGGTTCCTTGGATATAAATAGAATAACTGAAAAGAATGACAGAGGACTGGAAGAAAAGCCCAAATCAGAGGAAAGTGTCATAAAGCAGGGGAACCACTTCTTGTTTTTCTTCTCAAATATTTGTAGTGTAATGACTACATGTGTGACTAATTTCTTTCTTTGGGATTGAATGTAATCGATTCAAACTCGAATGTATTTTGGTGATATCTTTACATAATCTATTTTCTAATGAGTATTGGTATTTTCATTTTGTTCTCTATACTTGATTCCATATAGTTTCTTGATTTTGATTCTTAGATCCAACTGGGAAATGTTTCTGAAAAACGTACTTGAATGAAAATACTTTATCTATTTAGATACTAGGATTGGATTTCAATATATCAATTTCTTTTCAACATCTAATCATTATGTTGGATAATCTGCTAATTGTTTAAGGAATCAACAATTAATAGATTTTTCTTATGGATTTTATACTTGAGGACGAAGTATAAATGACTTTGGTATGTTGTATCAATATCATTAGCTTTAGATATTTTGTGAATTTTTCTAACCATAGAAGAAATTCAATCCTAGTCCTTTTCACTGAACTTCTTTCATAAAAATATTGTTTGTTATAATTTGTATGTAGTGTCAATTTATCATCCACAAAAAAAAATTCATTTGTATATGTTCAAGTGCATAATGAGTTCTAAAACTGTGAATTTTAATTGAATATGTTCCTCGTGGGTTCGACACTCTACTTTAAACTATTATATTACAGTTGACTTCGATACACTTGCCAGAGATTTTTAACAAGTATTTTTAGTGTCGTTGATAGGGAACGATGTTCCTTTAAATTTCTTAGTTAACTCATTAAGTAGTGTGGATATTTTTTTTATTAGTTAGCATTTAAATTTTATCCTTTGCTAATCCTTATTTGAGTTGTTCTGATTTATGTTATTAAGAGGCAAGTTTCTCCTAATTCATAAATAGAAGGACAACTCGAAATAATCGTAGTAAAAAGAAAAAACAAGGACAAACAAAAGGAGAATCTTCGAACACTTCCATCACACATAGTCAAACAAATTAGAAAACAACAAATATGGAGGGTGAAGGACCAACTCCACCTAGAAGAAAACTTGGAGACTACCTTATGCAGTAGGACCAAGATACTTTTCTAGCATAGTAATACCATCCACCACCAAAACATTAGAGATGAAGCCAACTTTCCTTAGCTTCATCCGTTCTCATCAATTCAATGGAATGGATCATGAAGATCCATATACTCATCTTTCTACTTTTTTATGAATTGATAGGAACTATGGATTTTGAAGAAGGAGATGTTGAGTTGGTATATCTGTAATTGTTTTCTTTTTCATTAACAAGTAAAGGAATGGATTAAGTCACATCCAAATTAAAGTTTGAACAATTAGAGTAATGTAGAAGAGAAATTCTAGAATAGATTATTTCCACCTTCTCGTTACATCAAGGCAAAATATGATTTTTCCACTTTTAGGTAATGATCAAATGAGCCATTCTGTGAAGCTTGGGAACGATTCAAATCTCTGTTAAGGAGATGCTCAAATCATGGGTTTAAGGATATTGCTCAATTAAACATTTTTTTGCAATGGTCTGAGGCATGATACCAAGATGATAGATGTCTGTGGATGCAAAGCAAGCAACAAGGATCATTGATGCACTAGTATCCACATACCATCAAGCATAACATGATAGTCAAATTGTTCAATGGAAAGGAATGCTTGATCTTAATACTATAGATGCAATCTTATCTCAACAAATTATAACTTATCAGATTTGAAGCATTAACCAAGCAGATGTCTAAATTACCTTAACAGTTACATGTTGTATAGTATTCTCCTAGTAACCTATGAGATGTGACTTTTGTGGAGACGACCATCCAAATGGTCATTATTCTTATCAGAGTAACCCGCAAGAAGGAGAAGTCCATTACGTGAGTAATCAAGGAAGACCAAGTAACGTCTCTAACAATAACAATTATCATAATAATTTTTTGTAGGGTTGGAGAAACCATCAAAATCTGAATTTTGGATGGAAGCAAGATGCAGGACCATCTAACACGCAACCTCCTTATCAGCAACATTAGTATCCATTAGTGTAGGAAAGAACAACCAAATTGGAGGATACCTTAGAGAAATTTGTGCAAGCTTCTTTGGCTAATCATAAAAATATAAAAGCTTTAATAAGGAATTTAGAAACACAAGTGGGATAGTTGACTAGACAACTATCATATCAACATGGGGTCATTTTTAAGCCAAATTGAAGAAGATGTTGAAGTCCCCCAAAATAGCAAAGGTCATTATTGATGTAGATGATGGCAAGTTGAAGGCTATAGTGCAAGATGATGAAGTCAACTTCAATGTTTTTAAAATAATGAAACACCCCAAAGACAAACAAGAATGCTTCAAAATGGATGTAGTAGATGAAATTTTTCTAGCAGCATAAAAGTAATTGACTAAGTCAAGCCCACTAGAAAAAGCATTAATAGTTTCATGTAAAGACCTATATGATGAGGAAGGAAAATTGATGAATGTTTGAAAAATTTGGATTCAACAAAAGAAATCTCATCATATGAACCAAAAGTTGAAAAGTTGTATCAAAAGGGTAAAGTTGATGATCAGAACCTAGAATTAAAGGTATTACCTCCACATTTAAAGTATATTTTTCTTGAAGATGGAGGACACAAACCAATAGTGATCGATAATACTTTAACTACTTTAGAGGAAAAAAAGTTATCTTAGTACTCAAAGCTAATGAGGGTGCAATAGGCTTGACCTTATATGACCTTAAAGGTATCAATCCTTCTTATTGTATGCATAAAATCCACATGGAGCAAGATTACAAGAAAGAGGTTTTGAAGTTACTTAATGCGGGAATGATCTATCCAATTTCTTATAGTATCTGAGTAATCTCGGTCCAAGTAGTTCAAAAAAGGAAGGTATGATTGTTGTGGATAATGAAAAAATGAGTTGATCCTAACTAGAACAGTCACTAGATGAAGAATGTGTATTAATTATAGGAAACTCAATCAAACCACTAGGAAATATCACTTTCCATTACCTTTCATTGATCAAATATTGGAAAGGTTAGCAGGACAAGCATTTTACTATTTTCTCGATGGTTACTACGGTTATAATCAAATTGTTGTAGATTTAAAGACCAAGAGAAAATAGCTTTTGTGTGTCCTTTTGGTGTGTTTTCATACAGAAGGATTCCATTTGGGGTATGTAATGCACCAGCAACATTCCAGTGTTGTATGATGGCAATCTTTTCATATTTGTTTGACAAAAGCTAAAATATTAATGGATGATTTTTCTGCCTTTGTTGCTTCATTTGATTAGTGTTTAGAAAACTTGAACATCGTGCTAAAGCAGTATGTTGATACCAATCTTGTGCTAAGCTAGGAAAAATGTGATTTTATGGTGACTAAAGTGAAAGCAATAAGGGGGAGATTGATGGAAATGTGAAACACGTCCCTACATTCCCAAGAAATGATTTTGATGATGATTCAAGTCAACAACATGCAAGACTCAAGCAAGTCCAAGATATGATTTGATAAAGATTTTATTCAAGATTCAAGCAAGCCAAGATGATTCTTGAAGACTAGATAGAGTCTTTGAATACTGGATATAGAGGTACAAGTTGATGAAGTAGTATTATGCATAAGCCTCCAAAGCACAAGTGTGATAAAATTTCGTAACATGACATTTTTCACTATCATAATCAATTATGGTGCATCAAAAATGGAAAAATGATTTTCTCTTTGTCATAATCGATTATACTAGTAACATAATCGATTATGGCAGTTTAAATTTGAAAAATATATCAGTTTTTAAAGAATAAATGTTTTTGGATATATCCTGGTTTTCTCTACAAAATTATTAATGACCAACGACTATTTTTTATGCTATTTTCCTATTTAAATGAGTTTTGATGAAAAATAAAAAAATACACAATTACAGAATTCGAAAATTCAATTTACATTCAATCAATTTTGAGAAAAGAATTATGAGCAAGGTAACAAAGCACTTTTAGGTTTTCTGAGAAAACTTTTTCATATTGCCTTCCGCACTTTCATTGTTAATCACACTTCTTCTTGGAGGTTGACATTCTACAAGCTTCTACAATTTGTTGTCTCCATTACTCAAGTGTGACTGTTCTTATTTTATTACCTTCCCCTTTTTAGGGTTTAGAAAGTTGATGTTAAATTTCCTGTTTAGGATTTAGGTGGTTGTCGTTAAATTGCCTGTTTAGGGATTAAGTGGTTGCTGTTAAATCTCCTTTTTAGGATTTAAGTGATTTTTGTTCATCCCTTGATTTGTTCAGAGGAGGTGTTCATCCTTAGTGGGATTCTAAGGAAGTGTTTTCATCCCTTTGATTAGTTCGGGGAGTTATTCATCCTTAGTGGGATTCTAAGGAAGTGTTTTCATCCCTTTGATTTGTTCGAGGAGGTTTTCATCCCTAGTGTGATTCTAGGGAAGTGTTCATCCTTTGTGTATTGGTTGCAAAGGAGGTTTTTTTCATCCTTTGATTTGTTCAGAGGAGGTGTTCATCCTTAGTGGGATTCTAGGGAGGTGTTCATCCTTAGTGGGTTTCTAAGGAGGTGATTGTCTTTTTAATTAGTTTACTTTTTACTGGTTCCTTTGCTGAGTTGATTGTAATTTGTAAACTGAATTTGAAAGATAATGAATTGGGGTCACCTTGTGATTAGAGTTGACTGGGAATTGGATGTATGTGTTAGAATCGCGCAACGGAATGTTTGCATTTCCGGACAAAAACCAAGAGGGGGGTGAATTGGTTTCTTAACAAAAATTAGGGTTTTTAAAATTTTCCCAAATTTCACCGATTAAATTGTTGTGTAAAGTAAATAGAGCAAGGATAGAGTATTACACAGATGATTTATACTTGTTCGAATCAAAAGACCCTACGTCCAGTTGCTAATCACTCAAACAGAGGATTAACTCTGTCACTATAATCACAATTATACAATCAGATTACAAATAAGAAGATAAGGTAAAGAATACACCTCTCTTGAGTCACACAAGAGATGAACACCTCCTTTGAATCCCACAAAGGATGAAGAACAGCTTTCGCTAGAGACGGCACAACACACAATCCACCAAGAAAACCCACTTAGTCATTCTTATCGCTTCTAGCCCACACTAGGTTCCAAAAGCCCATTTTTCCTCTAACAAACAGTTCTCAGGCAGTCACAACTCTCAACTTTTGTTTGAAAAAGGTTGTTCATTTTGCAGAAAGCCTTAGAGAACCTTAAGTAGAGAGATTAGGGTTTGGGAATTGGGGATTTTCGAAAACAAATGAATTGGGAATAGGGTTTTCGAAACTTGGTCCAATTTTGAACTTCAAAACACATATCTGACTGAAATAATCGATTATCTTGAGTGTTAATCGATTATTTCAGATCCAAATTCACCTGGAACCCAAAACCACTCAGTTTAATCGATTAACAGAGGCTTTAATCGATTATTCCAAAGAGCAGATGCTGAAAATGGTTTTTCTCTCTGTAATAATTGATTATCCTACCATTTAATCGATTAATCTAGTATGTTTTTGATAAAAATGAGTTTTTAGAACCTTTAAAGAGTAGACTATGTGCTGACTATCTTGGACTCTAATATTACAGACTCAAAATCATAAAAACAGAGTTATTACATAATATTACAAGTCTTCAAATCTTTAAGTCATTTGTTCTTGAATCATCATCAAAATCAACAAGCTTCATATTCATATATGTTCAACATTCATATCTTTGTATGTTTCAACAATCTCCCCTTTTTTGATGATGATCAAAATTTCCTTTAAAGCCCTTTGTAATAACCTGTTTTGTCTGTCACATCTAACAAAAACATTAAACATACCAGATAATATTGAAATTTAATAACCATAAGAAAACATAAGAGGCTTTAAATAATTTCTCCCCCTATTTTGATTATGATGAAAAAAATGAAAGCTCTCCCTCAATAAATGCATAATTTAGAAAATAACTCCCCCTCAAACAAAGCAAAAATTATCAATTTTATTTCATAAATTAAAGTAATTACAACAAAGAAAATATGAGGAAGAGATTAAAACTCTTCACTTGCATCGCTATTGAATTGAGCATCAAACCTATCCTCTAAGTTACAGACCCTATCATCTACATCTGAGATACGACAAATGATTTCCTCATGTTGTTCTTGAGAGATTGTGAAGAATTCTTGCATTCTTTTATTCATATCAAAGAACATATCTTCCATTGATTGGCGGGATGTAGGAGGGGCAGATGATGTCCCAACAGTATGTATATTTTCAGTAGGAAATTCAGCAGCTACAAGCATCTCTTCATTAGAATCTTCAGCATTTTCAGCCATGTTGGGAGCGTCGTCTTTGTGAACATAAATGTTATTGACACGCACCATTTGAAGTTGAGTTAGCATGCTATCAAGCATTCGGTTTGAATTTTTTGTTCTTACCATTTGCTCTCCTTCAACATTCACTCCTTTGTACTCTAAAATGCGAGAGATGAGAAGAGCATAGGGAATTTTAAAAGTAGGATGACGCTTAGCTTTCAGCATGGTCATGGTGACAAGGCTGCCCCAATCGATTGGCTCATTATTCATGATTGCATGAATAATGCAAAGATCTATGGATGAGCATTGGGCATGGTTGGTTGCCCGAGGACATAAAATCTAGACAAGTAGATGCAGTAGTAAGCATTCCTCCTTCTTTAATGGGCCGGCCAGAAGAAGACGCCCAATCTCCATGGAGGGGTTGCAGAGAAAATAACGGTAAGCCATAATTCTATCAAAATCGTCTAACTACGCAAAAATATTAATAGCATCATCTCTTACATTAAAATGGGTAACATTTTCCCATATATCGTCATCAAGAATGATAGTTACACCCTTGACACGAGAAGTGGCTACTTGATCTCTAAATTTAAAACGAGAGTAGAATACCCTAACTAAATCAGGGTAATAAGTACCATGCATTTGGATAAATGAGAGAACACCTTGAATTTCAAGAAGATTCGGAAAATTAAATCCCCTATTGATGAATTGATCACCAATAATGAATTTTGGAGTAATGATACCCCTTTCCTTCCAGAAGGTGAGAAATTCTTGTCTACCCTCATCATCTGAGATCCATCCTTCAACAAAATTTGGACGGGGATGAGAGGCTAGAGCAAATCTTCTTCTTGTGGGAATCTTAGCACGAGAAGAGGAAGCCATTAGGATTAGAAGAAAAACAAGATAGTTTTGAAGGCAAGTGAGGTTAGGAGAAAACAAGAAGGCTTGAATGATGCTAGAATGCTTGGATTCAAGAATTTGAGGTGTGGAGAAGTGAAATGAAGGTTTCCTATATATAGCAAATATGTATAACAGTCATAAACGGTCATATTAGGGTGAAGGAGTGTCAAAAGAGCCGTTTGAAACGGCTAGAAAACGAAAATGTCTCAATTTAATCGATTAAAGCTTCAGTTAATCGATTAAACCAACAACAGAACCAGATAATCGATTAACTGATGTTGTTAATCAATTAAATCAATAGTTAATCGATTATTTCTTGAAATAATTGCTTATTCCAGAGAGAAACTTCAGGTTTTGAACATTTAGGTGCAGATAATCGATTATTGCTTCAAATAATCGATTATTCCAGAGAGATCATCAAATTTTTAAGGTTTAGACACATGATAATTGATTAATACCCTACATAATCGCTTATTATAGTACAATCATGCAAAAATTGATTAGTTAAGCAGATTTTAAGCTATTTCTAATATTCCTAAGTCTCTTCTAAGATCATAGAATCTATCCTTGGGAAGAGGTTTAGTAAAAATATCTGCTAATTGATGCTTTGTATCAACATATTCAATTTTACAATTTCCTTTACTAATATGATCTCTTAAGAAATTATGTTTAATCTCTATATGCTTAGCTCTAGAGTGCATTACTGAATTCTTAGTAAGATTTATTGCACTTGTATTATCACACATCAAAGTAATATCACTTAGAAAGATACTATAGTCTTCTAATTGTTGTTTCATCCATAAAATTTGAGCACAAAAATTACCAGCTGCAATATATTCAGCTTCAATAGTGGATAAAACAACACATGCTTGTTTCTTAGAATGCCAAGACACTAGTGATGATCCTAACAAATGACATGTTCCACTAGTACTCTTTCTATCTATTTTACATCCACCATAATCAGCATCAAAATAACCTATTAAACTAGGAGAAGGTTCAGATGGATACCATAAACCAAATCTTGTAGTTCCTTTTAAATATTTTAAAATTCTTTTTACTGCAGTTAAATGAGATTCTTTTGGACATGCTTGAAATCTAGCACACACACAAACAGAATGCATAATATCAAGTCTACTTGTAGTTAAGTATAACAGTGAACCTATCATTTCTCTATACATAGATTGATTTATTTCCAAACCTGATTCATCCTTGTCTAAATAGCATGAAGTTCCCATGGGTGTGTTAGCTTCCTTTGAAGTGTCCATTCCAAACTTCTTGAGAATCTCTTTGCAGTATTTAGTTTGAGATACAAAAATGTCATCTTTAAGTTGTTTAATTTGTAGTCCAAGGAAGAATGTTAATTCTCCCATCATTGACATTTCAAATTCTCCCTACATTATCTTAGCAAATTCTACACACAAGGAATTATTAGTTGATCCAAAAATGATATCATCAACATATACTTGAACTAATAAAATATGTTCTTTTACTTTCTTAATAAACAAAGTGGAATCAATTTTTCCTCTAGAAAAATCATTTGAAGTTAGAAAATTACTTAATCTTTCATACCAAGACCTAGGAGCTTGTTTTAAACCATATAACACTTTCTTCAATTTAAAAATATGATTGGGATATTTAAAATCTTCAAATCCAGGGGGTTGTTCCACATATACTTCTTCTTTGATAAACCCATTCAAAAATGCACTTTTAACATCAATTTGATATAATTTAAATTTCATCAATGATGCATAAGCAAGAAGTAGGCGTATAGCCTCTAACCTGACAATAGAAGCATAAGTTTCATCATAATCAATACCTTCCTCTTGACAATAACCTTTGACAACAATTCTGACTTTGTTCTTTGTTATATTTCCATCTTCATCAAGTTTGTTTCTAAATACCCATTTTGTTCCAATTACTTGATGTGATTCCTCTCTTGGAATAAATTCCCAAACTTGATTTCTTTCAAATTGATTAAGTTCTTCTTGAATTGCTATGCACCATTGGTCATCTTTAAGAGCTTTTTCAACACTTTTGGGTTCTATCTGTGAAACAAAAGCTACAGACATACAGAAATTGGTCATATTTCTAGTTCTTACCCCTTTTGAGATATCACCAATAATATTGTCCATTGAAAGTCCTCTTGGTGATTGTCGTTCTTTTGCTAATTCAATTGGTTGAGAAGGCTCATTCTCATTCAAGTACATTTCTTCTAGAGCCTCTCTTATGTACTCATCATCACCTGCAAGTTCTTTATTTGACTCAAGAGGATTTCCCTCAAGGTCTACAATTTCATCAAAGGTGACATGTACAGATTCTTCAACATTTAAAGTTCTTCTATTAAATACTCTATATGTTTTGCTAGTTAGTGAATAACCTAAGAAAATGCCTTCATCGGATTTTAAGTCAAATTTTCCTAAGTAAACTTTTCCATTATTCAAAACAAAGCATTTACATCCAAATATTTTTAAATGAGCAACATTAGGCTTTCTACCATTTAATAGTTCATAAGGAGTTAATTTTATAATTGGCCTAATAGGCATCCTATTCAACACATAACATGCAGTACTTACAATATCAGCCCAAAAATATTTAGGAACATTTGATTCATTTAGCATTGTTCTAGCAAGTTCCTCTAGTGACCTATTTTTCCTTTCTACTACACTATTTTGTTGGGGAGTCCTAGGTGCAAAAAAATTATGCAAATTGCATTTTCCTCACAATAATTTTCAAACCATTCGTTTTGAAACTCTCCACCATGGTCACTTATTAACACCTTAATTCTTAAGTCTTTCTCATTTTTAATTTGCTTTGCAAACTTCCTAAAGACCTTAAAAGCTTCAGTTTTTAATGTTAAGAAAAATGTCTAAGTATATCTAGAAAAATCATCAACAATCACAAGAGCATAATAATTTCCACCAAAATTTTTTATCTTAGATGGACCAAATAAATCTAAGTGTAAAAGTTCTAAAGGTTTTGATGTGAAAATAACATTCTTAGATTTAAATGATGATTTTACTTGTTTACCTTTTTGACATGCATCACATAATCTATCTTTCTCAAATTTTAACTTAGGCAAACCAACAACTAAGTCCTTTGCTATTAATTTGTTTAATTGATGCATATTTATATGAGCCACTCTCTTATGCCATAACCATGGATTTTCTTCCTTAGCAACTAAGCATGTTATACTAGTATCATGTATACAATCCAAATCAATCAAATATATATTATTATGCCTAATGTCTTTCAATGCTACATTTTCGGAATTTACTAAATGTATGGTACAAAATTTACTTTCAAAGATTACCTTGAATCCTTTGTCACAAAGTTGACTTATACTTAGGAGATTATGCTTTAGCCCATCAATAAGAAGCACATCCTTTATCTCCAAAGTGTTTGCACCACCAATATTTCCAATTCCAAGTATCTTTCCTTTGTTGTTGTCCTCATAGGTTACATATCCTTGTTCTTTAGCTTTGAAACTTACAAATTTCATTTGTCTCCGGTCATATGTTTTGAGCATCCACTATCAAGATACCACATAGACTTCTTAGATTTGGAAGTTTCCTACAAAACAAGAACATAGTACTCTTAGGTCCCCATAACTTTTGGGTCCTTGGGGTTAGAGACAAACAAATCATTTAACTATAGGAACCCAAACATATTTTCCTTTAGGAACACCAAAATGCTTAATTTTACATCTATTTGAGGTATGACCATGTTTCATACAATAAAAGCATGCATTAGATGTAATTTTAGAATATGATACATTTCTAACTATTGATAGTTTAGTTCCTTTTTGAATCCATACTCTTCTATTTTTAATTTTAGGCTTTTTCAATGGAACATGACAATTTTCTCTATTTTTAATAATAGCTTTATCCTTATAATTATCACTTATTTCCTTCTCAGCTTTATCAAGCAAATGGCTAAGTATATCATATTCACATTCATACTCTTTACATGATGCACATGCTATATTCTTATTATCTTTTTCTTCTAAATATACAATTTTCGTTTTTAAGGACTCCACCTCTTTTTCAGATTTATTCAAACACTTTTTCACAGATTTGTATTCAGTTTTCTAGTCCTTAAAAGCATTAAACAATTCTTCATATGCATTTTGTAATTCATCAAAGTTATTTTCATCATCACTTGAGGAAGAGTCGGAATCACTAACCTCAAAGTCAGAAGATATATTGTCTTTTGCCATCAAGCAAATGTTAGCTTCTATTTTCGAATCACTTGACTCCGAACTTGATTCACTATCATCCCAAACAATGTAGGCTTTCTTCTTGAAGAATTTCTTGCTTTTGTTATCTTCATTCTTCTTGTTTGGACATTCAGTTTTTACATGTCTTATTTCACTACAACCATAACATTTGATATTTAAAGAAGTACTTTCTCTTAACTTTCCCTTATCTTTGAAAGGTTGCTTCCCTTTGGCTTTCATAAATTTGGTAAATTTCTTTATCATAAGACTCAATTGTTCTTCTTCTTCATTTTCTGAGTCTTCTTCTACTTTCTTGTTCTTACTCTTGGAAATTTCAGATTTGAAGGCTAGGTTCCTCTTTTGGTGTTAACCTTCTTCATCGTTTAGCCTTCCAAGTTCAAGTTCGTGCTCTCTCAACTTACCAAAGAGCGCCGCCATAGACATTGTTGCAAGATTTTGTGACTCCGTGATGGCCGTCACCTTAGGTTGTCATTTCCTATCCAAAGATTTCAAGATGTTTACATTTAATTCATCAACATCAAAAATTTTACCTAACTCGGTGAGATGATTCACTATGTGCGTAAAACGCTTTTGAATGTCAAAGATTGTTTCTCCTTGTTGCATCCGGAACATCTCATATTCTTGGATCAATGAATTTTTCCATGCTGTCTTAACGTCATCGGTACCTTCGTGGGTCACTCTTATCATTTCCCACATCTCTTGAGCACTTTTACAAACGGAGATCCTGTAAAACTCATCAAGGGTTAAAACAGATGAAATTATATTTCTAGCCCTAACATCATATTGGGTTTTTCTATTTTCTTCCGCCGTCCATCTAGAAAATGGTTTTGGAACCTCTTCTCCGTTTTCAGAAATTTTAGGAATAAAGGGACCGTTTAAAATTGCGTCCCAAACACCTCTATCAACAGACTCTAAAAATATTTACATTCTAACTTTCCAAAAGGGATAATTTTGCCCCGCAAAAAGTGGGGGTCTATTGATAGAAGCACCCTCGACAAACGTTTGATTTTGTTCGATCATTTTCGAAAATTGAATGACTATCAAAGCAAGCTCTGATACCACTTGTTAGAATCGCGCAGCGGAATGTTTGCGTTTCCGGACAAAAACCAAGAGGGGGGGTGAATTGGTTTCTTAACAAAAATTAGGGTTTTAAAAATTTTCCCAAATTTCACCGATTAAATTGTTGTGTAAAGTAAATAGAGCAAGGATAGAGTATTACACAGATGATTTATACTGGTTCGGATCAAAAGACCCTACGTCGAGTTGCTAATCACTCAAATAGAGGATTAACGCTGTCATTATAATCACAGTTATACAATCAGATTACAAATAAGAAGATAAGGTAAAGAATACACCTCTCTTGAGTCACACAAGAGATGAACACCTCCTTTGAATCCCACAAAGGATGAAGAACAGCTTTCCCTAGAGACGGCACAACACACAATCCACCAAGAAAACCCACTTAGTGATTCTTATCGCTTCTAGCCCACACTAGGTTCCAAAAACCCCTTTTTCCTCCAACAAACAGTTCTCTGGCAGTCACAACTCTCAACTTTTCTTTGAAAAAGGTTGTTCATTTTGTAGAGAGCCTTAAATAACCTTAAGTAGAGAGATTAGGGTTTGGGAATTGGGGATTTTCAAAAACATATGAATTGGGAATAGGGTTTTCAAAACTTGGTCCAATTTTGAACTTCAAAACACATATCTGACTGAAATAATCAATTATCTCGAGTGTTAATCGATTATTCCAGAGCCAAATTCACCTGGAACCCAAAATCACTCAGTTTAATCGATGAACAGAGCAATTAATCGAAGAACAGCCTTGTTAATTGATTAACAGAGGCTTTAATCGATTATTACAGAGAGTAGATGCTGAAAATGGTTTTTCTCTTTGTAATAATCGATTATCCTTCCATTTAATCGATTAATCCAGTATGTTTTTGATAAAAATGAGTTTTTAGAACCTTTAAAGAGTAGACTATGTGCTGGCTATCTTGGACTCTAATATTACAGACTCAAAATCATAAAAACAGAGTTATTACATAATATTACAAGTCTTCAAATCTTTAAGTCCTTTGCTCTTGAGTCATCATCAAAATCAACAGGCTTCATATTCATATATGTTCAACATTCATATCTTTGTATGTTTCAACAATATGGTTGGCTATACCTGAACCAGTATAAATTGTTGTGTGCTCCTCTCTTATGCTCTTTTCTTTTCCCTATATCGCTGTGCTTACATCCTTCCTTTTTATCTCTTTGATTATATTATTGCTTCCTCTTTATCTGTGTTCACTTTGATAATTAAAATTGAATTAATAAATTATTAGACATCTTAAAATAAATTTTTAATTTGGTATCTATTTTAATTTGTGCATCTATTCATCACCCCTCTAGATGTCATTTATCTAACATGAAGGTGTGGTGCTGGGACACAAAATCTCTGCAAAAGGCATTGAGGTTGATAAAGATAAGGTGGAGATTATTGAAAAGCTTCCACCACCAACTAATGTGAAGGGTATCAAAAGTTTTCTTGGGCATGTTAGGTTTTATTGGAGATTCATCAAGGATTTTTCAAAGAGAGCAAAGACACCCAACCACTCAGCAACCTACTCAATAAGGATACTCCTTTTAATTTTAATGTTGAATATTTACATGCATTTGAATGATTGAAGCAAAAATTAATTTCAACTCTTGTTATAATTGCTCTTGATTGGGAATTAGATTTTGAATTAATGTTTGATGCTAGCGATTATGTAATAGGAGTTGTACTAGGACAAAGAAAATCTAGAGTTTTTCATGTTATACACTATTCTAGCAAAGTTCTTAATGAAATACAAATCAATTATGCTACAACTGAAAAAGAATTACTAGTTATTTTAGAAAATATTTAGAGCATATTTTATTGGGTGTTCTGTAACTGTATACTTATCATGCTATCATTAAATATTTATTAATCAAATTTGATTCTAAGTGTAGACTGATTTGATGGATTTTGTTATTGCATGAATTTGATTTGGTAAGTAAAGACAAGAAAGGCAGTGAAAACTATGTAGTTAATCATTTGTCCCGACTAGTTAATGATGAGGTGACCAACAATCAATTTGAAGTGCAAGAAGAATTTCTAGAAGAAAAACTATTATTTGGACAAGAAAGACCATGGTTTGTTGACATGGAAAATTCAAAGCAGCAGGTGTCATTCTAGATGATTTTAATTGGCACCAAAAGAAGAATTCTTGAGAGATGCACAAAATATGTTTGGGGATGATCCCCATCTATTCAAAATAAGAGCTAATCAATTGCTAAGAAGATGTGTTACAGTTGAAGAGTCCAAGAGCATTTTATGATACTGCCATAACTCTCCTTATGGTGGGTAATTTAATAAGGAAATGATTGCTATAAAGGTCCTTCAATCTGACTTTTTTTAGCCCACCTTATTCAAAGATGCTCATATTTATGTTTAATAATGTAATAACTGTCAAAGAACAGGGGAGATTTTAAAAAGACATGAAATGTCTCTAAATACTATCCTAGAGGTTGAGGTGTTTGACTATTAAGGGATTGATTTTGTAAGGCTGCTACCACCTTCATTTTCTAATGAATATATTCTTGTGGCAGTTGATTATGTGTCTAAATGGGTTGAGACAATTGCAGCACCAAGAGCTGATGCCAAAATTGTAATCAAATTTTTAAAGAAAAACATATTCTGGAGGTTTGGTGCTCCAAGAGTGCTAACCAATGATGGAGGTTTAAACTTTTGTAATACTCAACTTCAAAAATGTTTGGAGAATGATGGAGTTAGACATAGAGTTTCATCACCTTATCATCCACAAACCAACGGACAAATAGAGGTGTCCAATAGAGAGATCAAGCGTATTTTAGAGAAAATTGTAACATCCTTAAGAAAATATTGGTCTCTAAAGTTGGATGATGCACTTTAAATTAGAGCATACAACACTATGGTAATTCATGTCATTTACCAATAGAATTGGAGCACAAGGCATAGTGGGCCTTAAAGCTTTTGAATTTTGATCCTAATGCAATAGGCAAAAAAAGAAAATTTCAGTTGCATGAAATGGAGGAATTGAGACTCAAAGCTTATGAGTCTTCCAAGTTGTATAAGGATAAGATCAAAGCTTTATGGATCTGTGAAATTGGAAGATCCTGAATCTCATAGAAGTTAGGTGGTCAATGGACAAAGGTTGAAGCTACTTGGGTGGTGAAGTTGAAAAACTCATCACCATCATTCATTTGAAGGATTAGGCGTCAAGTTATCTAACGTTAAACGTCTTAAAGAGACCTTGGTAGACTTGTTGGAATATTTGATGAAGTCAAACGAAGATGTTATGTTGTTGTAGTTCATTAGCGTGTCCGCATTATATAGGTATAAGCATATAAGTTTCTTCCTTTTTCAAGTATAATTGCCTACAAAAATGTTAATATGTTAAAAATTATTTTAATATGTTAATATGTTCTTCAACAAGATTTTTAATTGATACATTTTTGAATTAATCGATTAAATTTACTTAAACAGATAAATAACTTTTTGAGTCATTGTTTTAATTGATTAAGAACGTTTTTAATATGTTAAATCGTTTTTTACTTAGTTTTGAAAATTGTGGTTCACAAAATTAATTGATACATGACCATGTTATTAGTTAAAATATATCTAGAAAATATCCAAAATTCTTTTAATTGATTAAACCAGATTTTTATCGATTAAAATATCTCCGAAAAATATCCAGAATTTTTTTAATCGATCAAACCACGTTTTTATAAGTTAAAACATCTCGAAAAAATTGACATAACCATTTTAATCGATTAAAATGTTTTTTCATTAGTTAAATTCATTAAAACTTAGTTATTTTAATCAATTAAGTCACAAATTAATCGATTAATTCTATCAATCACTTCAAAATTCCTCTATATAAATAGATTAAAAATGCTTTTTTTTTGTCAAAGTTATGGATGTTTTGGTGTTTGTGGCGATGGTGGTGGTGATGGTAGCAGAGGATGTGTTGGTAGTTACAATGATGGAATAAGCGGATGTGTTGGAACAAGCATTTGAGACGGTGAAACAAGTGGATGTAGTCGTGAAACAAGTAGATGAGGAGTTGAAATAAGTGGATATGATGGTGTAACAAGCGGAACAACGGTGAAGAAGCGGCAACAACATAACCTAAATGCTGAAAAAAGAAAATAAAATATAACTAACTGTAGACCCCAAATATTGCCCGGCCTCATAATAAAGACCAGAAGACCTCCTTTTCGAAGATGGATGAAGCCTAAGAAGCCACTAGGAGAGACTATTAGGCCCCATACTAGGATAGGAGGGATTTTTGGCTCAAAAATAAGGATTTTCGCCTTTTAAGGTCGAGACTGTCGTCTCGGATTCGAGACCGCCGTCTCGCCTTACAGGAATGGCGAGACGGCCGTCTCCCCATTCCTGTAAGGCGAGACGGCCGTCTCGACCTGACAGGCGCGAATCCCTATAAATAGGAGCGCCATTCCCCTCATTTCCCATAGTTCTTCCATTCTCTCTCTAGACTTTTCTTCAAATTCTCTTTCTAGAACCCCTCCGAAGCATTTCCGGAGTTTTTGAGAGTTTTCTAGAGTGTTTTATAGCGTTTTTGAGTGATTTCAGCGCTGTAAAGAGTGAAGGGCTGCCAAAAAGCACCCTATTTTGCAAAGAATTAATAGAAAGCTTGCTTCGGAGGTTCCTACTTTCTCTCTCTACTTTACCGCTTTAATTTTAATTATGCAATAGAAACTAGGGCCATGTAGTCATAATTTTAAATTCCGCAAATAAAGGGTAAAAGCGTATTTTTCACCGGTTTATTTATTTATCCAAAGTAGCTAGCCCATCATAGGGAACCCGAAAGGGGCATCGTAAGGGAACTAACACTTCCCTTGCACGTAACTAACTCCCTTACCCAACTCTGGTTCTAATGACCAAAGTTGGTTTTTCGAAAACCAACGCCTTTTAACTCCTTTTCCGATGTTTCCGGTAAAAATATCGGTGGCGACTCCAGAAGAACCCTTCAAAAACTAGTTCTTGGTTTAGCCTGGTTATCGGACAATCCAAGAACGCCTTTTCAAAAATCTCGCCCCTAGGTTCAGCTCGGTTATCGGACAACCTAAAGGCGTTGTAACCACACCAATAAAAACGCGAAAAACGGAAAGTCGAAACCATCGCGTCGCTCCGACCGCCTTGTTTTGACGGCGGCGACAGATGGCGACTCCACTGGGGAAGCCTAGAGAGTTGATCCCATTTAGTGATGGGCTAAGCCTAAAGTAAATAAACCAAGAAAATGATGCTTTTACCCTACCTTGTATTATAACATGTTTTAATGCTTGGCTTTAATAACTATTGTCTGTTTATACTTACGCAATTGTTTGAAATACAAACTGTACACAAACCCTCGCACACAATAGTTCCCTCTATACCCGGGGGCAAGTGAGAAACACATAGGGAGTGGGTGGCAGGTACGGTTCGCTGTAGTGATGACCTTGTGCCCACCAGTGTGATCGGAAACCACCACTCAAGGTGGTAACCTTCCTCTTTTGGCACAAAGACTGACTATGGCCTTAGTGCTAAGCATGGTCGAAAGGCTGGAGAGTGGGGACCTTATAATGGGGGCACCTTGGGGGCCTTAGCCTTGGTGAGAACAGTTAGAACCTACCTTCGCCAATGCACTTTTCTGCAGGAAAACCCTACCTCGTGATTAGAACGACTTCTTGCCTGTTCGTGGATGATCGAATTGTGTGTGCATCTGTTTGTTGCATTTGTCTGTTGCATAGCATAACCAAACAACACAAAAATCACAAAAAACCCTTTTGCAATAAACACCCTTATCTCGGACAGTCTGCCTTTTAGCTAGCCTGGTTTCAGGTTCTTTGTAAGCTAAGTAGCCACGCAGTCCGACAAAAGAGATAAGGGACGTCAACTATTCTTTCGCATAAAGCCATTTTTTATCTCGGACAGTCTGCCTTTTAGCTAGCCTGGTTTCAGGTTCTTTGTAAGCTAAGTAGCCACGCAGTCCGATAGAAGAGATAAAAGGCTATAAAATAAAAATAAATCCAAAATAAACAAAATAATCAAAAACATTTATAAAAAATAAACTTCTGACAAAGTCGCATCATCCATAATACATCATATCATGAGTAAAGAAATACCAAGAGAGAAAATAAAAAAGTGAGAACGCATTTAGCATCATTTAAACAGAATCTCTCATGCATAAACATATCCATGTTAGTTCAACACTCAACATGCATTAATAAATTTCTTCCGGGCATTCTAGAAAGTGGCTGGTCCTCTCCCCATCCGAACTCGTGCACAAAAGGCCAGAGCAATGGAGAACTTAGAGGAACAGAATCGAAAGCTCACTATAGAGGTCAATACCCTCCACGAGCAAATGGCCCAACTAATGGAGGTCGTGCGCCAGGGCCAAAACAAGGGTGAAGCCCAAACTGAACACGCCTCTCGCCACGAAGAGGAAGAAGAAGAAGAATACTTCTACGATGGAAAGGATGCTAAAACTGTACGCATCCTCACCCCAGAGGTTTCTAAACAACAAATCTCTGCTCTGGAGGAAAGGCTGAAGGCGGTAGAGGGGCACAACTTCGACGTCAAGGAGGTGGCGGACATGTGTCTGGTGAAGAATATCCATTTCCCTCCCAAATTCAAAATCCCGGACTTCCCCAAGTACGCCGGGATGACCTGCCCAAAGAACCATCTTACGATGTATTGTCGTAAGATGGCCGCACACGCCGAGAACGAGAAACTCCTGATCCACTGCTTCCAGCAGAGTCTGGCGGACACAACTCTCAATTGGTATATGCAGCTGGAAAGAGGGCAGGTCCAGAACTGGAAACAACTGGTCGATGCTTTCCTTCATCGTTATCGATACAACATTGATCTGACCCCTGATAGGTCAGATCTCAGGACTCTGAGCAAAAGAGACGACGAACCCTTCAAAGCATACGCCCAAAGATGGAGGGAAATGGCCGCCCAAATAGAGCCTCCTTTGACAGATAAGGAGACAGTGGCTATGTTCATAGATTCACTGACGGGAGCGTACTACGACAAGGCAATAGCCAGTACCTCCAATCTTTTTGCGGACATAGTCACTCTGGGAGAAAGAGTGGAACAGGGGTTAAGGAGCAGAAAAATAGCAGGACCTTCTTCTTCCAGTACTTCGTTGAAGAAACCCTTCAAAAAGAAGGAAGAGGCCGTACACGCCATCAATTTTGCAACCCCTTCCTCCGCTCCTCAGGCGGAGAGGTAGTCATTGTCGCCGCCGTAAAAAACGAGGGCGGTCAGAGCGACATGATGGTTTTTTGCATTTTTATTGGTGGTTACAACGCCTTTAGGTTGTCCGATAACCGGGCTGAACCTAGGGGCGAGGTTTTCGAAAGGGCGCTCTTGGATTGTCCGATAACCGGGCTAATCCAAGAGCTAGTTTTGGAGGGTTCTTTGGAGTCGCCACCGACGTTTTTACCGGAAACATCGGAAAAGGATTTAAAAGGCGTTGGTTTTCGAAAAACCAACTTTGGTCATTAGAACCAGAGTTGGGTAAGGGAGTGAGTTACGCGTAAAGGAAGTGTTAGTTCCTTTACGACGCCCCTTTCGGGTTCCCTATGATAGGCCAACTATTATGAGTAAATAAATCGGAAAATATGCTTTTACCCTTTTATTGTACGAAATTTAAAGATTATGACTACATGACCCTAATGTCTACTACGTAATTTAAATAAAACAGTAAAAGATAGAGGGAGAAAGTAGAAACCTCCGAAGCGAGCTTTTCTATTAACTTTCTGGAAATTAGGGTGCTTTTTGGCAACCCTCCACTCTTGTACAGCGCTGGAACCTCTCAAAAAACGCTATAATAACCTCTAAAGACACTCAGAAGCTCCGGAAATGCGTCGGAGGGATTCTAGAGAGAGAAACTAGTGATGTGACTAGAGAGAGTGAGAGAGGTGTGTGAAATGAGGGGAATGGAGACCCTATTTATAGGGATTTGCGCCTGTCCAGTCGAGACGGGCCGTCTCGTCTGACAAGGTCGGGACAACGGTCTCGCCAGTCGAGACGGTGGTCTTGCCTTGCCGGAACGTCGAGACGGCGGTCCCGACAAACGAGACGGCGGTCTCGCCATTCGCGAGTGGCGAGACGGCGGTCTCGCCATCCGCGCAAGGCGAGACGGCGGTCTCGAATCCGAGATGGCGATCTCGACCTTAAAAGGCGAAAATCCTTATTTTTGGACCAAAAAAACCCTCCTATCCTAGTATGGGGCCTAATAGTCTCTCCTAGTGGCTTCTTAGGCTTCGTCCATCTTTGAATAGAAGGTCTTCTGATCTTTATTATGAGGCCGGACAAGATTAGGGGTCTACAGCTGCCCCCCTTTTACTGACCAGTCGGCTGTTGGCCTGTTGTGCCAAGAAGAATGACTGGAAGGTAAAGGAGTTGACCCTCTTGCCCGGTTACCCTTCAGATGTTCCGTCTTGTGGCGGTTGATCTTCTGGGGAAAGTTTGTGTCGTGCACCTCCAGGATACTCCTTCTGACGGTAGCCGATCCTTCGGTTGATGGGTATAAACCCCCCATCAGGCTGGTACAGCCCGTTGTGTAGGACTGGTGGTAGTGGCGTCTTACTGTTCAGGTGGCTCATGCGCCGATCAGACACTCCTTGTGTGCTGGTTGATAGGTATAAACCCCCTATCAGGCTGGTACAGTCCACTGCGTAGGACTGGTGGTGGTGGCTTACTGCTCAATCGCTCATGCGCCGGCTGTTGAGATGTGTTCTTTTTGTCTTTGTTTGTACTTGGTCGTCCGGTTTATGCCGGGGATTCTGTTGGTGTTCATCCGGCTTGTTGATCGCCGGGGATTCTTTTTTTGTTGAGTTTTTGGTGGTGATCACCCGACTCTTGCTGGTTGGTCGGGTGGGCTTTGTTTGTGGTGGTTGACTTTGTTTTCAATCCTGCCTTTTTCTCGTGGTTTTATCTCTTTTTTCTTGCGATTTTGGATTTTGGCTTTTTTTTCTTTTAGCGTAAGTCTTTTTATTTTTTTAGACTCTTTTGGTTACGCTGACTTTTTGAAAGGGATAAAGAGATGCGTGAAATAAGATTTTATTTATAAAAATTTATTACAGCAGCCTTATTCTATGAGTACTATCCCTAAGGGCTATCCTCTGGAGACAATCCATGATAGGGGAATTGCTGGTACATATGCTCCCGGAATTCTGCTTGCTCCCGGGCTTCATCGTCGTATCTTTGCTGGAATGTTGTCCAGTCTTGCCGCATTCCCTGCTGATACTGGTACATCGTCTCTAGCCGGGCATCAAAGGCTTCCTGCCTTTGGGAAAGTTGCTCCTGCCTTTGGGAAAGTTGCTCCTGCCGCACAGACATTTGGTCGAATTGCTGACGCAGATCGTAGATGTTGCTGTTTACGCCAGCAAAGTCGTCTGCGTACTGGGGGGGTTGTTGCTGCTGATGTGGCTGCTGGAAGTCGGGAGGCGTTGGGAGATCGTGCATCACCACGATGTCCTGGAGGTCCAGCGCAAAATCCAGCAAGGGATGAAGGGCCAACTGAGTCCCTCGCCGTATCAGCATCCCCATGCTGACCAGGATCGACCCGCTGATGGTTTCGGGTCGAAGGCTGGGGGTCAACTCTTCCCGGCCGGTGCACCCCCATTTCTCTTCCAGGGGAGTGATAAGAGGAGCCATGAGGACGGCTCCCGCTAGTCTGCTCCCGAAGTCCTTAAGGGCCCTCAGGAAGAAGTAGTCAGGGTTACAGCGTCGTCCCTGGCTCATGCAGTAAAGCACGAAGAGGTCTGGGAGGGTTACCTTGCCTTGGCTCTCCTTCCTCCCGTGGACAGTCCCAGCCAGCAGCTTGTGGCAAATGCGGAGGGCTGGGGGGAGTGTTGACCCCTTCATCAGCGTGGGCAGCGTGGGCGACTTGGTGAGCTCCTCCCACATTTCGGTGGCGGTGAGGTTAGTGGGGCGGCTACAGATGGCCTCCCGGTATTCCCGAGTCAGTACCTCCTCGGGGCGGACGAACCCAATGCTCACATTGAATTCGTCGAGGGTGGCAGTCCGGTACGTCCCACCCATTGAGTAGGTCACCATCTTGGTTGGTGGGAGGCCTGGGACCATGGTGGGAGCCTCGGCAGTGCCTCTTCTCTTCCGGGATTGACTTCTACCGAACATATTGGTCAGAAAGTGCTCTTGAAGTGAGAGATATGAGAGTTGGAGGTTCTGGAGGCGAGGGGAGTTGTGAGGATCCCCCAAGGCGCCACCCCTATATATAGGGGAAAAATTCGATTCGGGACCGCCGTCTGGGAAGTCGAGACGACGGTCTCGTTTAGCGAGATGGCAGTCTCGACTTTGGGTTCAAGCAAGACGGCGGTCTCGACAAGTGAGACGACGGTCTCGTTTTGGCCTAAGTCGAGACGGCGGTCTCGTTAGTTGAGACGGTGGTCTCGATTTGCTGAGAACCGAGATGACGGTCTGGAGATCCCGGACGGTGGTCTCGAATTTCTGGTTTTTTTTTTTGTATGAAAAATAGGACCTGGTTCAAAAAAACATATTATGAATGCAATGTTTTTTATGTTTGATATCCTATAATGCCTATTTCAGTTAATTTTTCAGAAGGATTTAACTGATGTGTCTCGTTGCACCGAATGCCCTCTGATCTGTGCTTTTGTGTTTGGCTGTACCTTGCCGGATTTCTTATGACCAAAGGATAGCTCGTTTTTCCTTTTCTTCTTTTTTGTGGAGCACTCTTTGCCATGTAGTGTCCCTTTTTCTTCACTTTAGGGGTTTCAATCCTCTTGTTGACTATACGCCTCCATATTCCCAAATTAATTATTAGAATTTTGTTGTGAGGGTCAAGAGAAGAGAAGTAAAGAGATAAATTTAATGGCTTGTGTTTTAGAATGTTGATTTTATTTTGAAAGAGTTTTTGTAAGAATGGTTAGCTAGGGTTAGGCTTGGGTGTTTAAGCTTTCTGTCTAAGCAAACGTTTTTCCCCTTTTTGTACTTGCGCCTTAGCTTTATTTCTTCTGCTTTTTATGGCTAGTTGATTTCCCCAGATTGCCCTTCGGGTTTTTGAACTAGGATATTGTGCTTTTGGTCCTAACTTTTGCCTAGGTTCTCTCTTTTTGGATTTTTGAGGAATCCTAGCGGACCTTATTTTGCAACCCTAACTTTTGCCTAGGCTACCCTTTGTTGTTGTTCGGGTTTCCTACCGGGTTGACCCTATCTTTTGCGTAGCCCCCTTAGTGGGTTTCCTACCGGGTATTTTGCCCTTCTTTTTTGGCCTTTGGCTTCTATGGGCTTTTTCTCTCTTTTTTGTACTTATTTTTTGTTCACAATATTGGCGAAGTATGACTTTCTTTATGGTGAGGTGAAGTCTTATTTGGTGCTTCTAATCAGCTAGTTTGATCGTAATGGCAATGGTGAATTTTGGTTAATTTAGACGCGCCTTTTATTCTTCTTTTTCTTTTTGTTTACTTAGACAGGGTTATTTGTTAGGTCTAGTCAGAAAATAGCGAGAAAAGAAGCAGATTGTAAAAAGTATTCTTTATTAATTAATAAGGGAATATGTGCCCTAAAATGCCCGGGGGTCGGGCTAGCCCCGGGGGATAATCCCTAACAATCATGGGGTTTACATCCCTTAAATGAAGAAAAAGATTTCCTAATGACTAGGGTAGCTCTTGACGCTTGCACCCCTCCACTTCGGAAAATTTGCTTGAGTGTGTGGAGGGGAGACTTCCCTTTCCCTCTTTCTGCTCGGCCCTTAGTAGGGTCATATCCTAGGCCATGCTTGAAAGGATTGTCTTGGAATTCTGGGGGTTCCCTCATACCAATCCTTGGCCAGGATGGTAGTCATGCTTCATCATCATGCGGGCTACTTTTATATTTTTGGGAAGCCATTCTATACTGGCAATTTCTAGCGCTTGAAAAGACGTTTCAAGGGCCTCTTCAGCCGCATCCACATAAGGTTGAGTAGACGGTCCACTGATCAGGATATCGTCTTTTGCTTGGACTGTGACTAGTTTGTCGTCCACTATGAATTTGACTTTCTAGTGGAGCGTCGAAGGTACTGCCTTAGCGTCATGAATCCAAGGCCTGCCGAGGAGACAACTATATGCTGGAGTTATATCCATTACGTGGAAATCGACGTTGAAGATAGTGGGTCCAACTTGGATTGGCAAATTAACTTCTCCCACTACTTCTCGTTTTGATCCGTCGAAGGCTCGAACGATGGTGTTGCTTGGGCGCAGACGGGTTCCTTGGATAGTCAACTTTTCTAGTGTGCACTTGGGCATCACGTTCAAGGATGACCCGTTATCCACAAGAACTTTGGCGATGAGGTACTCCTTGCACTTGATCGAAATGTGCAAGGGCTTGTTATGGTTTGTCCCCTCGAGGGGGAGTTCTTCCTCTGTGAAGGTGAGGTGATCGCTTGCTGTGATGTGACTGACGATCCTCTTAACTTTTTCTTGGGATATAGTGTGAGGTACATGCGCCTCGCTCAAGACCTTCAGCAGGGTGTTCCTGTGCGGTTCCGAGCTCATTATCAGAGATAACATCGTTATCTTCGCAGGTGTGCGATTGAGCTGGTCTATAATGGAATACTCGCTTTGCCTTATAAACTGGAGTAATTCCTCTGTCTCCTCCTTGGATTCCTTATTTTCTTTTTCCTCTTCGGCCTTTTTATTTTTTCCTTTATTGGGGACCTCTTCTTGCGAGTCCTTGGGGGAATATATTCTTCCACTTCTTGTCATGCCCCCAATACCGGCTATATTTGTGATATCCTCTTTTATTGGTGAAGATTCCCCATATCTCCACGGTACAACTTTATTTGATTCATAGGGGAAAGGACGTGGCATAAAAAGTCGCACTGGTGTCCTTGCCCCTTCTTCCTTATTCCTGAGGACCAACGGTCGAGGGTTATTTTCCTCTTGTGATGAATCGACCGTTGGAGAGAGCTTGATTAGGAGTGGCTTTCTCTCCATTCTTCTGATTTGGAAGACGTGTCAGTTTAATCCTTCCTTTTTATTATCTTATTTATTAAGTGTGAAGGAGGGGAAATTAAATATGCAGATGAATGGTATGCATGCAAGTAGACAATTGTTGAATAAAAGAAAATTTTCATTCATTTAGAAGGTGTACATTCCCCTACTCCATACTACGAAGCAACTTTTGGCAAAAACAGAAAAGCCTAAAGAAACCCACAGGCGAGTCTTGATCTCTATGCAATTCTCTTTTGGCTTCCCGGACGTGATGAGCGAGTGCTTCGCTTTGCTTCTGGATTGCCTGGCTCATATCTTCACTGTACTTTTAAGCCTCTTTGATCTTCGCCTCTTGATGGATGACCGAGGCTTGCAGGTCATCGAGTTTTGCAAGGGCTCGGTCTTTTTCTTGAAGTACTTGGCCGTACTGAGTTAGCCCGTCTCTTTCTTTGCAGTGTAGCTCAGCGAGACTTTTGTTGAGTCTCCGATTGGCCTCCCGCTCTTGGCGTATCTCTAACCGAGTCTTGGTGAGTTCTTGCAACAACTCCTTGATCATTTGGGCCTGCTCTGCTGATTCGGCCTCAAGGCGTGCTGAATTGGCCGTGATTTCTTGTAGTTGGCTATCCGAGCTGGTTCTGGCATTTTTGGATGCTCGGATAGCTTGCTCGTTAGAGTCAGCACACTGGTCCTTGAGGCGCTCTATATCATGATCCTTTTTCTTGCATTGCCTCTGTAGACCATCAATGGTGAGGATAGATTCTTGTTCTCTCTCTTCAAGGGCCCTCATCTGGGCTCCCATGATTTCTATCCTCTGGGTCAAGGCATCGACTTGGGCTTGCAGCTCTTCACTGTTAGCGCTCGTAATGAGTGAGGTGGATGGTCGAGACACCCCTCTTCTTCTTCTCCACGCCTCATAGTCACTGGAGGTAGTCACTCGAGCTTTTCCTAGCTCTCTATCTCCCATATAGACTGGTCTCTCCCATGCTTTTCTCACGGTTGGTGAGTTGGCGATGGTGCATGGGTCTCCGAAGAAACACAGTCCTCCGAGTTCCCCTCGAGAGATGGTAGTTTGGGTTCTCATGAGTTGTCTCATAGCTACTCTAGGTGAGTAGGCTATGCAACCCCTGAGTCCTATCAAGGGTACGTTCGGATAATCTCCACATCTGATGAGAATTGGGCCAGGTCGGAACCATGGGCAGACCCAGGATAAACTGTTGGCATCCAGGCGTTCCAACTCGTCCCTCCATTCTGAAGTTAAGCATTGTTGGAGAGGGATTTTGGAGAAGCTCCTCAAAGGATCGAGGAACATCCCCATGTGACTGGAGGCGTAAAAATGTGTAATGCCCCACACAAATAGTAGTGAAGAGCAGCAGCGAAGCGTTTTTCCTTGCTTCTGGTGGCAGAAGTCCACCGAGAGCAAGGTGTCGGCAAGAATTGCAGGTAAGGGACTCTTCGAGTTTACGTCCCAGGCGAAAAAGGCGTCTATGACAGCTTGATCCACTGTGTCGAGGTGGAAGGGGAATAATATTGTTCCAAATATTATTAGGGTCAGGGTTTTGTTGAAAGCGACCCATTCTATCCTTTCAGCCAAGTCGGACAGGTGGTCTTCTAACACTGAGACCTTCCAACCCTGGATATTCCCTTTTCCTATCAGGGTAGCCTGCCGGAATGGCAGTTGAATGATGGCAGCGACTTGTGCTGCAGGAGTATACGCCCCGTGGCGGGTATGGACCCCGGCTGATTTGGGCCATTTTAGCATGATTTCGTACTCCTCTAAGGTGGACATCATATCAAACTGCGGAAACTCGAAGCAGCGCAGACTGGAGTTCCAAAAATGAACTAACACCTTGACGAATACTTGGTCGACACAGATCTTCAGCAGGTCGAGAATCCATCCACAGGATTTCTCAAAGTCGGAGCGGACCTCTGGTAGCATTATCGCGCTTAGCCGTTCCAATTTCTCAATATGGTATCGGGGAATATCCACCTTCTTCAATTGTCTACTAGTCCCCTCCATTTTCTAAAACCAAAATGCATGTTTTATGAAAATGATGCTTATTAAATGAATGCGAGTGTTTATTTTTATTTATCATGTTTTGTATGATGCATTTTTATTTTTGAAGAAATAAACTACTTGTATGGGGGTAATGCTTTTGAACTAGGTCCCATTTATTTTTTAAAATTGGATTTTTATTTGATTTTATTCCTATTTTATTTTATAGCCTTTTATCTCTTCTGTCGGAACTGCGTGGCTACTTAGCTTACAAAGAACCTGAAACCAGGCTAGCTAAAAGGCAGACTGTCCTAGATAAAAATATGACTTTATGCAAAAGAATAATTAACGTCCCTTATCTCTTCTGTCGGAACTGCGTGGCTACTTAGCTTACAAAGAACCTGAAACCAGGCTAGCTAAAAGGCAGACTGTCCGAGATAAGGGTGTTTATTGCAGAAAATGTTTTTTGTGATTTTTCTGTTGTTTGGTTATGCTATGCAACAGACAAATGCAACAAACGTATGCACACACAATCCGAACATCCACGAACAGGCGAGAAGTCGTTTTAATCATGAGGTAGGGTTTTCCTGCAGAAAAGTGCATTGGTGAAGGTAGGATCTAACTATTCTCACCAGGCTAAGGCCCCCAAGGTGCCCCCATTATAGGGTCCCCACTCTCCAGCCTTCCGACCATGCTTAGCACTAAGGCCATAGTCAGTCTTTGTGCCAAAAGAGGAAGGTTATCACCTTGAGTGGTGGTTTCCGATCACACCGGTGGGCACAAGGCCATCACTACAGCGAACCGTACCTGTCACCCACTCCCTATGGATTTCTCACTTGCCCCCGAGTATGGGGGGAACTGTTGTGTGCAAGGGTTTGTGTACAGTTTGTATTTCAAACAATTGCATAAATATAAACAGACAACAGTTATTAAAGCCAAGCAATAAAACATGTTATAATACAAGGTAGGGTAAAAGCGGTATTTTCTTGATTTATTTACTTTAGGTTAGCCCACTCTAGGCTTCCCCAGTGGAGTCGCCATCTGTCGCCGCCGTAAAAAATGAGGGCGGTCGGAGCGACGTGATGGTTTTTCGACTTTCCGTTTTTCGCATTTTTATTGGTGGTTACAACGCTTTTAGGTTGTCTGATAATCGGGCTGAACCTAGGGGCGAGGTTTTCGAAAGGGCGCTCTTGGATTGTCCGATAACCGGGCTAATCCAAGAGCTAGTTTTGGAGGGTTTTGTGGAGTCGCCACCGACATTTTTACCGGAAACATCGGAAAAGGATTTAAAAGGCGTTGGTTTTCGAAAAACCAACTTTGGTCATTAGAACCAGAGTTGGGTAAGGGAGTTAGTTACGCATAAAGGAAGTGTTAGTTCCTTTACGACGCCCCTTTCGGGTTCCCTATGATAGGCTGGCTATTCTGAGTAAATAAATCAGAAAATATGCTTTTACCATTTTATTGTACGGAATTTAAAGATTATGACTACATGGCCTTAATGTCTACTGCGTAATTTAAATAAAACAGTAAAAGATAGAGGGAGAAAGTAGAAACCTCCGAAGCGAGCTTTTCTATTAACTTTTTGGAAATTAGGGTGCTTTTTGGCAACCCTCCACTCTTGTACAGCGCTGGAACCTCTCAAAAAACGCTATAAAAACCTCTAAAGACACTCAGAAGCCCCGGAAATGCGTCGGAGGGATTCTAGAGAGAGAAACTAGTGATGTGACTAGAGAGAGAGTGAGAGAGGTGTGTGAAATGAGGGGAATGGAGGCCCTATTTATAGGGATTCGCGTCTGTCAGGTCGAGACGGGCCGTCTCGTCTGACAAGGTCGGGACGGCGGTCTCGCTAGTCGAGACGGCGGTCTCGCCTTGCCGGAACGTCGAGACGGCGGTCCCGACAAACGAGACGGTGGTCTCGCCATTCGTGAGTGGCGAGACAGCGGTCCCGACAAACGAGACGGCGGTCTCGCCAAGCGAGACGGCGGTCTCGCCATCCGCGCAAGGCGAGACGACGGTCTCGAATCCAAGACGGCGGTCTCGACCTTAAAAGGCGAAAATCCTTATTTTTGGACCAAAAAAACTCTCCTATCCTAGTATGGGGCCTAATAGTCTCTCCTAGTGGCTTCTTAGGCTTCATCCATCTTTGAATAGAAGGTCTTCTGATCTTTATTATGAGGCCGGGCAAGATTAGGGGTCTACAGTCATGAAGAAAGGAGAGGAAGTTCGCCCCTATCCCCACCTCGTACGCAAAGCTGTTGCCCCAGTTATTACAGGCTAACCTCCTAGCTCGTGTTCCTCCAAAGAAAATGGAGCCTCCCTACCCCGAGTGGTACAAGCCTAACAAAAATTGTAGTTACCACTCGGATGCACCTGGGCATTCAACAGACAACTGTTTGACCTTGAAATATAAGGTCCAAGAGCTAATTGATGCCAGTTGGATAACCTTTGATGCCTCTGATGTTGACGCCAAACCTCTGGCTAAGCCAGAGTAGCAGAGAGGGAGGACTGGGAGGATCAGCCCTAGTTTTTTCGTTTTAAGCTTTCTCTTGTATCTCCTGTGGTTCCCACCCGTGGCCGCAGGAATCCTGATTAAAAGGGCATGTACATACATTTTCATTTTCTTCAATACATGAGGCATTCTGCCATATTCATTCTTTTCCCTCTTTTATTTATTATTCGTTCAAAAATAAATGAATAATAAAATCTATGACTAAAACAGAACCTAAAACACATCATGTTTGTGATTGATGAATCTCTGTTGACCCCGGAAACTGAGAGCGAATGGGTTGAGTCTGACAGTGAGCAGGAGACCATTTCTCCAGACATGCAAAGAATGTTGGAAAAGGAAGCACGCATTATACAGCCGCATCAAGAGAAGACAGAAACCGTCAATTTGGGGGAAGGGGATGACGAGAAAAAGATAAACATCGACACCCAAATGGAAAGTAGTATGAAAGAGGGGTTGATACGGCTTCTAAAGGAATATATAGATGTATTTGCTTGGTCTTATCATGACATGTCTGGGCTTGACACAAGTATAGTAGAGCATAGGTTACCATTAAAAGAAGGGGTCCGACCTGTGAAGCAAAAGCTCAGAAGAATCAAACCAGACTGGTCCCTAATGATCAAGGAGGAGGTACAAAGGTAACTGGACGCCAATTTTCTGGTAGTTTCTAAATACCCAGAATGGTTGGCCAACATAGTACCTATCATCAAAAAGACCGGGAAGGTCAGGGTGTGTGTGGATTATAGGGACCTCAATCGAGCAAGTCCAAAAGATGATTTCCCCCTACCACATATAGACACGCTGGTGGACCATACTGCTACCAACACATTCTACTCCTTCATGGACGGGTACGCAGGGTATAACCAAATTAAGTTGGCCGTTGAGGACAGAGAAAAAACCTCCTTCATTACACCATGGGGCACCTTTTGCTACCGCGTGATGCCTTTTGGGCTCAAGAATGCAGGGGCTACCTATCAAAGGGTTATGGTTACATTGTTCCATGACATGATCCACAAGGAAATAGAGGTATATGTGGATGACATGATCGCCAAGTCTAGAAATGAGATAGACCACATTCAATACCTCAAAAAGCTTTTTGACCGACTTCGGAAATATCAACTTAAACTAAACCCGGCAAAATGTACTTTTGGAGTACGCTCAGGAAAACTATTGGGGTTCATTGTCAGCGAAAGAGGAATTGAAGTGGACCCCGACAAAACCAAGGCAATTTTGGAAATGCCTCCCCCAAGTACGGAAAAGGAAGTCAGAGGTTTTCTAGGACGGATTAACTATATTGCCCATTTCATCACACAGTTAACAGACAAATGTATACCCATCTTTAAACTGTTGCGCAAAAATCAACCAACGGTGTGGAATGAAGAATGCCAACAAGCATTTGATAAAATCAAAACATGTTTAACTAATCCGCCGGTATTGGTACCACCCGTTGAAGGGAGACCTTTGATCCTATACTTGTCAATACTCGAAAAGTCCATGGGATGTGTGCTCGGTCAACAAGATGAAACCGGGAAGAAAGAGCGAGCCATTTACTATCTCAGCAAGAAATTCCTAGACTATGAAACCCATTATACACCATTCGAAAAAACCTGTTGCGCATTGGTGTGGGTCACTCAGCATCTCCGACAATATATGGCTCGTCATACGACATGGCTGGTCTCCAAAATGGACCCAATTAAGTACCTCTTCGAGAAGCCCATTTTGACTGGAAGAATAGTTAGGTGGCAAGTTCTCCTCTCAGAATTTGACATCATTCATGTCACCCAGAAAGCTATTAAAGGTAGCCCCCTAGCGGATTATCTAGCCCATGGATCAACGGACGAATATTAGTCCCTACAAGATGACTTTCCCGATGAGCATATCATGCATATTGAACACGAAGAGACCAAAGAAGAGGTGTGGACCATGTTCTTCGATGGGGCCTCAAACATGCTCGGGCACGGGATAGGGGCTATTCTGATATCCCCTGAAAAGAAACACATCCCCGTAACAGCCAGGCTTAATTTTGACTGTACCAACAACATGGCTGAATATGAAGCGTGCGCATTAGGGATCCAAGCAACTTTAGATCATGGGGTTACCAAACTCAAAGTCTTCGGTGATTCATCCCTTGTCATCTACCAACTTAAAGGTGAATGGGAAACCCGCAACTCTAGATTAATCCCATATCTAGAGCACATCCGCGATTTAGTCTCAAGAATGGAAAGTGTTACCTTCCAGTATATTCCCCGGGAAGACAATCAATTTGTTGATGCCCTCGCCACTCTATCATCCATGTTTTCTTTGGGTCAAGAACATGAGATGCCAATCATCCAAATTAAGTTGCATGACAAACAAGCTTTTTGCATGGCAGTAAATGGCGAGCGCGACCACAATCCCTGGTATCATGACATCAAACAATATCTCATGAGGGGCGAATATCCCGAGAGAATTAATGACAATGATAAACGAACCATTCGTAAAAGGGCAGTAGGGTTCACGTTGCTTGAAGGAACCCTCTACAAAAAGAGTCTCGACTCCACTCTCTTAAGGTGTGTGGAACAAGAAGAAGCCCAAACCTTGATAAAAGAAATCCACAAAGGAGCTTTCAGGACCCACGCACCTGGACATGTCATGGCAAAGAAGATCTTAAGGGCAGGATACTTTTGGTCCACAATGGAAGCCGATTGTCGCCAGTATGCTAAAAAGTGTCACAAGTGCCAAATCTACGCCGATAATATCAACGTGCCGCCCGCACCCCTCAGTATCCTGGCTACACCATGGTCATTTTCTATGTGGGGCATGGATGTTATCGGGCCCATAGAACCCAAAGCATCCAATGACCATCGTTTTATCTTGGTGGCCATTGACTACTTCACCAAATGGGTTGAGGCAGCATCATATGCACATGTGACCCGGAAAGTGGTGACCACCTTCATCAAGAAAAATATTCTATGTCGGTACGACATCCTTCATAGGTTCATTACTGATAATGGGACCAATATCAATAATAAAATGATGGAGGAACTGTGTCAAGACTTCAAAATTCAACACCACAACTCTTCTCTGTACCGACCAAAGATGAACGGTGCAGTGGAGGCAGCCAATAAGAATATTAAGAAAATCATCCAGAAGATGGTAGTAACCTACAAAGATTGGCACGAAATGCTGCCCTTCGCCCTACACGGCTACCGAACGTCGGTATGAACCTCCACAGGGGCCACTCCATTTTCCCTTGTATATGGAATGGAGACTGTATTACCAGTAGAAGTTGAAATACCTGCCCTGCGGGTGGTCATGGAAGCAAAGTTGACAGAAGTCGAATGGGTCCAAAGCCGATACGATCAGCTAAACCTAATCGAAGAAAAACGGCTGGACGCCATATATCGGGGCAAGCTTACCAAAAGAAGATCAAGAAAGCCTACGACAAAAAGGTCGATCCTCGCACTTTCCAAGAAGGAGATCTAGTAATAAAGAAATTGCTCCCATCCCAGAAGGACAAAATTGGAAAATGGATAGCAAATTACGAAGGGCCCTTTGTGGTCAAACGAGCCTTCTCAGGAGGAGCCCTCATCCTCACCAACATAGACGGAGAAGAGCTTCGACATCCTGTCAACTCAGATTCGGTAAAGAAATACTACGCTTGAAGACATTGCTCATGACCCGTCAGGATGAAAACTTGCAAAGAGCGTCCTGGGCAAAAGATAGGGTCCACATCCCTTGCTAGGACACGTCCTAGGCAAAAATTAGAGGTTTCTAAAAAAAAATTAAAAAAAAAAATAGGGAGAGCAATGATTACCTTAGCCAAAAACCACAAAGGCGACTAAGGTAATACCTTCATGGAAGCAAGCAGACTTCGCATAGTCTTCACTCCGAGTTCGAGCATCTCAATCAAAGTGACCAGGAAAAGCAGAGAAACAGAAATCATGGGCATGATTGTTATACCCTATACAATTTAGCCAACCTTGGTTAGCCTTGCTTACAAATTCCTTTGTAAATCCCTCTGTAAAAACAGACCATTTGGTTATATCAATAAAAATTGTCTTTTCTTTACCTATGTGAATGTCTCTATATTAATGAAATATGAGCATGCATAAGATAAACAACACGATAAAGCATAAGAAAAACAAGACAAACAGCGCCGACCAGGCCCATCCCAACCAAAAATATAAGGTAGCCTGCTAGATCGAAAACCCGCAAAAGGCGGTCTAGGCAAAAAATAGGGCTAAAAACAAAAAGAAAATAGTCACGAGAGAACAAAAAGAAAGAACCAGTCACTTTCTAAGATGCCCCCAACTAAAACAAATTGCATCAAAAGCATCCACGCACAAGTAGTTGCACGAAAAGGACTTTGTCAGAACCAAAACAAACAAACATACTTCACTCATATAAAAAGTTCAGTTTCATACTTGCATAGGGAGCACTTATGAGTATCCTAGTAAGACTTCACAGAAACGCATTAAAAGCCCACCCGACCAACCAGCAAGAGCCGGGTGATAACCATCAAAAGATCAAAAACAAAGAATCCCCAGCAACCAACAAGGCTGGATGAACACCAACAAAATCCCCGGGATAGACCGGATAACCAAATCAAAGACAAGAGAACACATCTCAATGCTGGCGCATGAGCTAGAGCAGTAAGCCGCCACCACAGCCAAAGGATCGGCTACCGCAAGAAGGAGCATCCGGAGGCATAACACCAGATGGGGGTGTATACTCATCAGGCCTTACAAAAGGGGGCTTACTGGACGGGGGTTTATACTCGTCAAACACCAGATGAGGGTGTATACTCATCAGGCCTTAAAAAATGGGGCTTACCGGACGAGGGTTCATACTCGTCAAACCAGATAAGGGTTCATACTTATCAGCCGAAAGGATCAGCTATCGCCAGAAGAAGCATCCTGGAAGCACACCTTTTTCCATAAGATCAATCGCCGTAAGTCGGAACATCTGAAGGACAACCGGGCAAGAGGGTCAACTCCTTTACCCTCCGGTCGATCTCCTTGGCGCAGCGAGCTAGCAGATCGACTAGTCGGGTAAAGGGGGCAGGCTTGTAGACCCCAAATCTTGCCCGGCCTCATAATAAAGACCGGAAGACCTCCTTTTCGAAGATGGATGAAGCCTAAGAAGCCACTAGGAGAGACTATTAGGCCCCATACTAGGATAGGAGGGATTTTTGGCTCAAAAATAAGGATTTTCGCCTTTTAAGGTCGAGACCGCCGTCTTGCCTTGCACGAATGGCGAGACCACCGTCTCATTTGGCGAGACCACCGTCTCATTTGGCGAGACAGTCGTCTCGACTTTGTCGAGCGAGACGGTCCGTCTCGACTGATAGACGCGAATCCCTATAAATAGGAGCGTCATTCCCCTCATTTCCCACAGTTCTTCCATTCTCTCTCTAGACTTTTCTTCAAATTCTCTTTCTAGAACCCCTCCGAAGCATTTTCGGAGTTTCTGAGAGTTTTCTAGAGTGTTTTATAGCGTTTTTGAGTGATTTTGGCGCTGTAAAGAGTGAAGGGCTGCCAAAAAGCACCCTATTTTGCAAAGAATTAATAGAAAGCTTGCTTCAGAGGTTCCTACTTTCTCTCTCTACTTTACCGCTTTAATTTTAATTATGCAATAGAAACTAGGGTCATGTAGTCATAATTTTAAATTCCGCAAAATAAAGGGTAAAGCGTATTTTTCACTAGGTTTATTTATTTATCCAAAGTAGCTAGCCCATCATAGGGAACCCGAAAGGGGCGTCGTAAGGGAACTAACACTTCCCTTGCACGTAACTAACTCCCTTACCCAACTCTGGTTCTAATGACCAAAGTTGGTTTTTTGAAAACCAACGCCTTTTAACTCCTTTTTCGATGTTTCCGGTAAAAACGTCGGTGGCAACTCCAGAAGAACCCTTCAAAAACTAGTTCTTGGTTTAGCCCGGTTATCGGACAATCCAAGAACGCCTTTTCGAAAACATCGCCCCTAGGTTCAGCCCGGTTATCAGACAACCTAAAGGCATTGTAACCACACCAATAAAAACACGAAAAACGGAAAGTCGAAACCATCGTGTCACTCTGATCGCCTCGTTTTGACGGCGGCGACACTAACTTTCTATGTTGGTTAAAATTATAATTGACATAGAAAGTCAAAATTAATCATCATAAAAAACTATTTATGCATAAGTGCTTGTCCAAACAAAGGTTACTAGGTAACTAAAGGTAAAAGTTTTCCCATTTGTGGAAATTTCATGTTGGTAAGCAACATAGATAGTGTTTTCAAAAGGTAGTGCACACATCAAAGACCATGTTGAACTATGTCCATATTGATTGTTGGAGGCAGGGGAGAAGTCAAGGGGGTGCCTCTAAGGGCCATGGCCCTGCCTGACCAAATTTCAATTTTTTTTAAAACGATATTATAATTTATATTTTTTATTTTTTAAATAAATATATATAAAAAATGTTAATGTTGGCCCCCTAATTTTACAAGATGGCTCTACCCCTGGTTAGAGGTCTTTTAGAGTTTCATTGTTGGGAACATCTTTTACACTTCCAAGCAAAAGATAAAAGGAAGAAAAGAAGAAAGAAAAGAAAAAGAATGCATGCAATGCAAAGATGGATATTGTTGCAAATGTTAGTTGTCGCCGCCGTCCCTTTCCGACGTCCGGAGGGGGACATCTTAGAAACGTTTATGCGAGCGGTCGCGAAAAGATGGTTTAGACTCGCGTTTTTGTTTTAAAAGGTTTTCGAAAAGGGGTTCTTATGGAGTCGCCACCAATGTTTTGACCATAAACATTGGAAAAGGAAAAAATGTTGATTTTAAGAAAAACCGCACTTGGCCATTATAACCAGAGTTGGGTAAGGGAGTTAGTTACGTGTGGGGAAGGTGTTAGCACCCCACAATGCCCCTTTCGGGTTCCCTATGACAGATTAATTCATTTAAATAAAGACTACAAGAAATTACGCGATTACCCTATTTTATTACATAATATTAAATGGCTATCTACATGATTTTATTCTATATTGCATGCATAAAATGATTAATAAAGCTAAATAAAGCAATAAAAGAGACAAAATAGCTATCTACATGATTTTATTCTACATGGCATAAATAAAGCTAAATAAAATAATAAATAAAGCAATAAAAGAGAAGAGAATTGAAAAGAACCTCCGTAGCAAGCTTGATATTGAGAATCTCGAACCGTGAGGATGCGTTTTGGCAACCCCTCTCTCTACACAGACTCTCCTCACCAATACAGGATCGACTCTACTAAAAATTTAAAGAAGAATCGAATGCCGGAATATAATTCCTTAACCGATTATTACCTATTTAAGGCAATCGGAAAGATCATTCAAGAGAGGGAGAGAAATAGACAAGTGCTCTGAGTTTTAGAAAGTGTTTCAGAGCTCTGCAGGGTGTCTGTGGTGTGAAAAAGTGACAAATGAGCCTCCTATTTATAGTTTTCGAAGCGGCGCACTTCGGGACCACCGTACTGGGCTCGGGACGGCCGTCTGGACCTGGGACGGCCGTCCCAAATGGCAAAATTACACAGGCAGGACCCCTGGGGACCCGGGACAGCCGTCCCACTTTCCGGGGCTTGGGACGGCCGTCCCGACTTCGGGACGCGCGTCCCAACTGGCTGGAGCAAGTTGGGACGGCCGTCCCACCTTTGGGACGGCCGTCTTGACCTGCTCACGGCCGGTTCGCGCGTTTCGGGACTCCGGGAAGCTTTCCTTGCCTGTTTTGGACGTCGGTTGATGCCGATATGCGTACTGTTGAAGCTTTATCTTCATGTAGGAAGTCTCCTTGGCTCTTATTTGTAATGCTTAGACGAGCTTTATCTTGTTACGGGTGATCTCTTTTATCTTTATTTGAGAGACCGGGCAAAATTGAGGGTCTACAGCTGCCCCCCTTCTCCTGCCTAGCTAATTTATTGGCCTAATATGCCGATAAAATTAGCTGGTAGGAGAAGGAGTTAACCCTTTTGCCCGGTTATCCTTCGGATGCTCTGCTTGCTCGACGTTGCTGATCCTCTCGGATGATGAATAGTTTTGATAGGTACCAACCCCTATCTCGGTTTGATGAGAATGAACCCTCGTCGGGTAAGCTCCTTTTTGTAAGGCTTGATGAGTATACACCCCCATCTGGTGTTTGATGAGTACGAACCCCCATCTAGTTTTTGAGTTTCACTATATAATGTTACGGTGAGTACTTACCCTCACCTGGTAGGAGTCCGCATTTTGACTAACTCTGATGAGTACTTACCCCCATCGGTATGAACCCAGTTACTGCAAGGTTTTGATAAGCCTTGTTCTACAAGGCTTAGGTGAGTACGATACCCCACCCGGTATGAAGTTTTTGGTAAGCCCCGATTACGCAAGGCTTAGGTGAGTACATACCCCCACCCGGTATGAAGTTTTTGGTAAGCCCCGTTTTGCAAGGCTTAGGTGAGTACGTACCCCCACCCGGTATGAAGTTTTTGGTAAGCCCCGTTTTGCAAGGCTTAGGTGAGTACGTACCCCCACCCGGTATGAAGTTTTTGGTAAGCCCCGTTTTGCAAGGCTTAGGTGAGTACGTACCCCACCCGGTATGAAGTTTTTGGTAAGCCCAGTTTTGCAAGGCTTAGGTGAGTACGTACCCCCACCGTGTATGAAGTTTTTGGTAAGCCCCGTTTTGCAAGGCTTAGGTGAGTACGTACCCCACCCGGTATGAAGTTTTTGGTAAGCCCCGTTTTGCAAGGCTTAGGTGAGTACGTACCCCCACCCGGTATGAAGTTTTTTTGGTAAGCCCAGTTACTGCAAGGCTTAGGTGAGTACGTACCCCCACCCGGTTTACGCGACTTATTGTTTCTCGATCATGCGCCTATTCCATGAGGAATGATTGATTTTCTTTCTTTTTGACTTTTCTATTTTAGTTATCCGGTTTTACCGAGGATTCTTCGTTGGTTGCCTTTTGGGCGGGGAATTTATTGGGGACTTTGATTGTGCCTCTTGATTAGGCAATTGCTTCGGCGATGGTGAAGACTTTTATGCTTTTGGGCTTGCATTACCTCTCGCATAGGTTGATTTCCCATTTCTCTGGGATATTAGCTCTTTGCTTATTTTGAGCAAACAGGTAGTTCGTTATAAGCTCACCGGTGAAATTTTTCTTTTGAGAATTTGATTGCTCTGACTTGGGATCTCTTTTGAATTGCCCCCTTAGAGGGAAAATGGAGTTTTTGACTCCTTATTGCTTGAAGCTGGCTTTTGTCTATGCTTTTATTCTACTGGGGAATGGGTTCGTATGTGCGCCTTTTATGCACGTTAGATGGAAAGATATATATTTTCTCTTCTCTTTGTAATGATCCACTGGGAATTTTATTGGCTTCCTGGGGATGGAAATTTCTCCTTTTACGCTTTTGTAGATTTTTCTTGATGTGCTCTTCTTGGGGATTTTCTTTCGGCTTTTTCATGTAGTGGCCTTTGTTGGAGGATGAAAGGCTTTTATTTTCTTTCTTTTTGTTGCCCCCCAGTGATTTGGGTGATTTGATTCTGTGCTTTCTTTCGATGGACTCTTGTGTAGTCCTTATTCTTCTTTGGGGAATGAAATGGAGACTCTTGCGTGAGTGTGCTTGGTGATTCATGTGGTGATGAAGCTGAGTCGCGAAGTAATCTTTTTGTCTTGCCTCTGGAGTAGGCAAGGATCCGCTTGGGGATGATCAAGCTTTTCAGTTGGCCATTTTTCGTTTTGATGGCTTCCTTCTTTTATTGGTGCTATTTTTCTGAAGCTTCTTTATTACTCTGAGATAGTTTTGATTTCGCCTTTTTCTTTCGCGATCAACGCGAGTTATTTGAAATCTGGCTTTTTGCTATATTACGTGTGCCTTTTTATTTTACACGTAGGCTTTTCAAGATGCAAATGGAAATAACAACTTTTATATATATATTTTTTGGATAATACATTCAAACATTTTTGAACTACTAGAAAGCATCATAAAACCTCCTAATCGTACGCCTCGGGACTGGAGTGAGCGGATGGTGCTGGCGAAGGGAAGCGGCGGAGCAAGCGGCGTTGGAACCTCGCTCGGGTCTGGACCAGGATTTTCTATTTGGCGGTCCGTCTGTCTTGCCTCATGGTCGGTGACCAAGCTGTTGTCGCATGAAGCTGGAATTGCCCTTCCATGTAGGCATGCTCATCATCCAGGTGCCTGTATAAGCGGCGTAGTCGGGGTCGTAAGGCTAGCTGCTGGGATTCGAAGTGGTGGGGATATCTCTGTGGTGTGTCGAAATCCCGCATGTCCATCGAGATAGAGAGGATTGGGTTTAAGATAAACCACTGTACCTTGCTTGCTGAGGATGTTCATATGGGCCGAGCACTCCGCCATTGATCGGCTCAGATCGAAGACTAGGCTGGGATGTCTTCTCCAGTCGCTACATCCCCAATACTCGGCTAGAGGGGTGAGAAAGGGAGCTATTATGATCGCTCTCTGCGGACCGCGAGTGCTTGCAATCCTTGACGGCTTTGAGAAAGGCATACCCTGGGTTGCACCTATGCCCCTGGTGCATACAGGTAAACAATGAAAAGGTCGGCCAGAGTTACCTTTCCTTGGCTCTCCTTCGAGTCTGTGTATGGTCCGGCCAGCAATTTATGACATACGCGGAGTGGGGGAGAAAAAGCTGCACCCTTCAGATTTGATGGCGGGAATGAGCGACCCGGTGATCTCCTTCCACATGGTAGCGGTGGTGAGAGCAGCGGGCTTCTCCAAATATGCGGACCGGTACTCTGGAGTTCTTGTATCTGCTCGCTGGCAGAAACCCATAATGACATTAAAGTCATCCAGAGCAGTGGTCCGGTAGGCTCCATCCATCCAGTAGGAGACAGCTTGAGTTGGTGGCACCCCAGGAATTGAAGATGGCATTTCCACCATGTTGACAGAAGCAAGAAATTCCATCGTGGCAGGTGCGATGGATCCGAGTAGGTAGCTCGCGGAGCGAAAGTCCCATCCTATGTTGTGGATGTATCTTCTGACATCTTGATCCCAAGCCAAATGTAGCTAGGATTTCGAAGTCCAATTGCGAGTGTGGGGTACCGGGAGAATTCTTGGATATTTACTAGACGTAGTTGGTGCGATTACGCTAGTTGAGTGCTGATCGCAGTAGTTCCTCTAGCGGGGTTTCTAGAGCGTTTTCTCCTGGATGAAGATTCTCAGTGCTCCATACTTGCTTAAGAATGCTAGAAATGTGTAGAAAGGGAGAAGAAGCAAGATAGAAAGCTTGGAATGGGGTGCGAAGCTCAAATCCGCGCCTCGGCACTTATAGAGCGCGCCGGGACCATTGGGACGGCCGTCTGGGTTGGGACGGCGCGTCTCGATCGAAAAAAATACACGGGGGCCATCAGCGGGGAAGTGGGACGGCCGTCCCACCTGGGACGCGCGTCCCGATTGAATTTGGGGACTTGGGACGGCCGTCCCGACTTTGGGACGGCCGTCTCGAGCCAGCTGGAGGGGATTTTCGATTTTTTGAGTTAATTTTCATGTTTTTTGATAAGTTTGAAGATAGGATTCCCTTTATTTATGTTTTAATGCATGTAATGCTTCATGATATGCATCCTATGATCTATTTTAGTTAATATTTCGAAAGTTTTAAGCTGATATGCTTTGATCTGCGGACGCATTCTTGGTGTTGTTCCTTTTTGTCATCATGTTTCTTCTGATTAACAAGCTTGGCTGTACATAATTTGTCGTCGTGGATTTTTTCTTGCTTTTGCAGAAGAGCAATCTGTTGTTCACGGGGTAACTGCCATATCAATGCCCCCCTTCCTTTCCTTAGGAATTTCAACCTTCCTATTGATCACTATATTTCCACATTCTCCTTATTACTTGAATGCTTTATGATGAAATGGTCAAGAGAAAAGAAAGAAACAGGATTCACAACAAGGGCTTGTGTTTTAGAGGGATATTTTTTATAATAGAGGTCTCTGTAAGAATGGTCTGGCCAAGGTTGGTCGGTGTTTAGGCTAGTTTAGATAAACGTTTCATTCTTATGATGTGGCGTCATTGTTTCCTGGTTTATGGCGCCTTTTGCGATTGATTAACTTCCCTAGGCCGCCCTTTCGGGTTTTCAGTTCTGGGATGTCTGTGCTTATGTCCTAACTTTTGTCTAGGTTTTCCCTTTTTATATTTATTTTTAAGGAATACCTAGCGGACTTTTGATAACCCTAACTTTTGCCCAGGCTACCCTTTATTATTGTTCGGGTCTCCTGCAGGGTTTACCCTAATTTTTGCGCAGCCCCTTTGTGGGTTTCCTTACGGGTATTTTGCCCTTTTATTTTCTTGTCTTGGTCTTTGACCTTGACGGGCTTTCTTTTTATATGCGTATATATTATTATATTTTTGCACAACATTGTCGAAACTTGACTTTGTGAATATAGATTTCATTTGTGTTTCTAGTTAATCAATCAATTTTACTTTACTTTGCGGCGCTTTAATTATTCGGACGCATTTGGAACAAAACATCTATCTAAATCTTGTTTATTAAAAATGGGGTATAGACATATTTAGCAAGAAGAGAAACAGATAGTAAGAATAGCATTCTTTTTGTAATTTTGGAGAAATGTGTGCCCTAGAGATGCTCGGGGGACGGGCATACCCCGAGGAGTGATCTCTAATAGTCATTAGGTTTACATCCCTTAGAATCGAAAGAAGGACACCTAACGACTAACGCTACCCTTTGCGCTAATACCCCTCCTTTTCGGAATACCATCTTTGGGGGGTAAGACTTCCCTGTTGTTCGTATGGTTTGATCTTTTGTAGGGTCATACCCTAATCCATACTTTAGCGGATTATCTTTGAAATCTGGTGGCTCTCTTATTCCTTGAGCGTTCTTTCCAAGCCCCTGTCCTGGGCGATATCCATATCTTTTCATCATATGGGCTACCTTCATGTTACTAGGGAGTCTTTCGATATAGGCAATTTCGAGTGCTTGAAAAGATGTTTCAAGAGCCTCTTCAGCCGCATCCACATATGGCTGGATAGACGGTTTACTAATTAGAAAGTCTTCTTCGGCTTGAACTGTGACTAGCTTATCATTTGTCACAAATTTGACTTTCTCGGTGGAGCGTTGAAGGTATTGCCTTAGCGCTATGAATCCAAGGTCTACCAAGGAGACAAGCGTATGCTTGGTGTGATATCCATCACGTGGAAGTCTATGTTGAAGATAGTAGGGCCGATTTGGATTGGTAGACCGATCTCTCCTACTACTTCTCGTCTTGATCCATCAAAGGCTCGAACAATTGTATTACTTGGACGCATGTGTGTTCCTTGCTACTGTTATCTTGTCGAGTGTACTTTTAGGCATAACATTTAAGGATGATCCATTATCCACAAGAACTTTGGAAATGAGATATTCCTTGCATTTGACGAGATATGCAAAGGTTTGTTATGATTTGACCCTTCCAAAGGGAATTCTTCGTTAGTGAAAGTAAGGTGATTATTGGGCTGTGATATTGCCAATAATTCCTTCAAACTTGTCTTGGGATATTGCATGTGGAACGAATGATTCATTCAAAACCTTTAACAGCGCGTTTCGATGCGTGCTCTGAACTCATTATGAGTGATAACAAAGTTATCTTTCGTTGGAGTACGATTGAGTTGATCGATGATGGAGTACTCACTTTGTCTTATGTATTGGAGTAACTCATCTGTCTCCTCCTTGGATTCTTTTTCCTCTTCGGCCTTATTTTTCACCTTTTCTTTAGAAGTATTTTCTTGTAATTCCTTGGGGGAATATATTCTTCCACTTCGAGTCATGCCCCCAATACCGGCTATGTTGGAGATGTCTTGATTGATTGGCAATTCTTCGAATATCTCCAAGGTACAGCTTTATTTGATAAGTAAGGGAAAGGACGAGGCACGAATAAACGTATAGGTGTTATTTCCTTCTCCCTTGGGATGATTAACGGTGCTTGTTTGTTATCGTCTTCGGGTTTATCGACTGTCGTAGAGATTTTGATGACGAAAGGCTTCTTTTCCATTTTTCTGATTTGTGGAAAGCACATCAATTAATCCTTTCTTTTTATTATCTTTATTATTAAAATGAGGAGGGATATATGAATGTATGCAACTTATGAATGCAATAGACAATTTAAGGAGAGAAAAATAAATCCTTTTATTAGAAAGTGTAAATCCTTCTATACAATGCTTTGGAGCAAGTCTTGACAAAAACGGAAAAGCTTGAAGAGTCCTATAGGTAAATTAGGTTTTCTTCGTAATTCGTCTTCAGCTATTCTCACATGGTTTCAGAGTATCTTGATTTGCTCATGTACAGCTTGACTCATATCTTCACTATATCGACGAGCCTCTCTCATCTTTTCTTCTAGATGAACGATCAAAGCGTGTTGTTGGTCAGACCTCTCTCTTATTTGGTCTCTTTCACGAAGTAAATGGCCGTCTTGAGCTAAACCATCCTTTTCTTTATCATGCAGCTCATTCGGGCTTTTCTTGTATTTTTCAGCGGTTTCTCGCCACTTTTGTGCTTCGGACCGAGTTCCGCTAGGTCATCCTGCATCAACTTGATCATTTTTGCACCGCTTCTGCAAGTGCCTTCTCAAAACGTGCTATTTCGTCATTCATGTCCTGGAAAAGACTATCTTGTTCAAGCCTCGGAACTTTCGGTGTTTGTTTAGCCTCTTCTTGGTAGTCGGCATAATCATTCTTGAGAAGCTCTATCTCATGGTCCTTCTTTTTGCATTGCCTTTTTAGACCATCTATTATAATGGTTGATTCTTGCTCTTTTTCTTCAAAAGTCCTCAGTCGAGTTTCCATGACTTCAACCCTTTTGTTTAAGGCATTGACACTGTAATTGTAGCTCTTCGCTGGCTAACGCTTTAGTGAATGCGAGAAGATGGTAGGGGTATCCCTCTATTTTTCCTCCATTCTTCATATTCAAGGGATGTAGATACTTGAGCCTTTCAGAGTTCTTTATCCCCAGGTAGACTGGTCTTTCCCATGCTTTCCGGACAGCGAGATACTTCTTCAAAGTTATGGGAATAGTGGCATAGACTCGGCTCTCTCGAGCTCTTCTTGGGTTGGCGCAGTTTGAGTTCTCATAAGTTGTCTCATAGCCATTTTAGGAGAGTAGGCTATACGGCCTCACGAGACCTAGAAGTGGTATACTCGGGTAGTCTCCGCATCATATGAGAATATAACCGGGTCGGAACCAAGGGCAAACCCATGATACATGCTCTATGTTCCGAGTTTTCTAACTCGATTTTCCACTCTAAGGCTTGACGATGTTGAAGAGGGATTTTTGAGAAATTTCTTAAAGGGTCGGGAAATACACCCATGTGGCTTGAGGCGTAAAAGTGAGTAACACCCCATATATATAGCAATGGAATACAACATCTCGAGTGTTTTTCCCTGTTTACGTCGGCAAAATTCTACGAAGCGGGGTATCGGCAAGGATCGCAGGTATAGGGCTCTTAGAGTATACATCCCAGGCGAAGAATGCGTCCATTGCGGCATGATCCACGATGTTTACATGGAATGGGAATAATATGATTCCGAACATTGCTAGTGCTAGAGTTTTGTTGAATGTTGACCGAGTCTTTCTTTTCGGCTAAAGAGACTAAGTGGTCTTCTATTATAGCCATTTTCCAACCTCCGATATTCCCTTTTCCCTCTAGGATAGATTGATGAGGAGGCGATCGTATAATAGTAGCAACCTTACTCACGGCCGTATATTCTCCTGGGCGGACATAAACCCCAACCGATTGAGGCCATCTCACCATAAGTTCGTATTCTTCTAATGTCGGTACCAAGTCAAGCTGCGAGAATTCGAAGCGGTGTAAATCGGGATTCCAGAAGTGGACCAATACTCTAACAAATATTGGATCAATGCTGATTTTCGGGAGGTCAAGAATTCTTCCGTAAGACTTCTCAAAGTTAGCATAGACCTCCGGCGGCATATATGTACACAAATGCCTTAACTTCTCTACACGGCATAGAAGGATCTCCACTTTCTTTAACTGTCTATTACTGGATCCCTCCATTGTCTAGCAGAAATGAAAATGCATGATATGAGGATGAATTTTTGTAAATGTGTGTATGCAAGTGTTTGTTTTTCTATGTATTATCATGTTTTGTTCCTAATATGATTCATGGTAGTACTTGGTTTTTCTTGAAAAGAAAACTTATCTATATGAATGTTTATGGATTTTGATGAAGAGAGTCATGTTTTCTTCCCTTTTTTATTTTTGATGAAGAAAAGGTGATATGAATTATGAGACTTTTACTAATTTTTATTTTATAACAAGGGTATTTTTATGATTTTTAGGTTTTTTCATTTTTTTTTTGTTTGTTGTATGATTTCCCTATGCTAATGCATCAATACAAATGCGACAAACGTATGCACACACAATTCATACATCCACGAAGCGGAGCCACGCTATTACGAGGTAGGGTTTTCCTGCGAAACGTGCTTGGTTTGGGTGGTTCTAAACTGTTCTCACCGGGCCAAAGGTCCCCAAGGTGCCCCCATTATAGGGACCTCTCAATCTCTCAATCCTCGGGTCATGCACGGAACTCCGTGGCGACACCTTTAGACCAAAAGAAGAGAGTTATCACCTTGAGTTGGTGGTTTTCCGACAACGGCAGTAGCCCCGTGTGCCAACTAACCGATCGTATCTGCCACCCACTCCCTACAGGTATTCACTCTTGCCCCCGGGTATAGAGGGACTGTTGTGTGCAAGGGTTTTTGTGTGCAGTTTATATTTCAAACAATTTGCGAAATAATCATACAGCGAGTTATTAAAGCCATACGGTAAAAACATACGGAGGGTAAAGGCGTAATTTCAAATCATTACTTAGTTTGAATTTATCTCGTCACTAAATGGGATCAACTCTCTAGCTTCCCCGGTGGAGTCGCCATCCGTCGCCGTCGTCCCTTTCCGACGTCCGGAGGGGGACATCTTAGAAACGTTTATGCGAGCGGTCGCGAAAAGATGGTTTAGACTCGCGTTTTTGTTTTAAAAGGTTTTCGAAAAGGGGTTCTTATGGAGTCGCCACCAATGTTTTGACCATAAACATTGGAAAAGGAAAAAATGTTGATTTTAAGAAAAACCGCACTTGGCCATTATAACCGGAGTTGGGTAAGGGAGTTAGTTACGTGTGGGGAAGGTGTTAGCACCCCACAATGCCCCTTTCGGGTTCCCTATGACAGATTAATTCATTTAAATAAAGACTACAAGAAATTACGCGATTACCCTATTTTATTACATAATATTAAATGGCTATCTACATGATTTTATTCTATATTGCATGCATAAAATGATTAATAAAGCTAAATAAAGCAATAAAAGAGACAAAATAGCTATCTACATGATTTTATTCTACATGGCATAAATAAAGCTAAATAAAACAATAAATAAAGCAATAAAAGAGAAGAGAATTGAAAAGAACCTCCGTAGCAAGCTTGATATTGAGAATCTCGAACCGTGAGGATGCGTTTTGGCAACCCCTCTCTCTACACAGACTCTCCTCACCAATACAGGATCGACTCTACTAAAAATTTAAAGAAGAATCGAATGCCGGAATATAATTCCTTAACCGATTGTTACCTATTTAAGGCAATCGGAAAGATCATTCAAGAGAGGGAGAGAAATAGACAAGTGCTCCGAGTTTTAGAAAGTGTTTCGGAGCTCTGCGGGGTGTCCGTGGTGTGAAAAAGTGACAAATGAGCCTCCTATTTATAGTTTTCGAAGCTGGCGCACTTCGGGACCACCGTCCGGACTCGGACGGCCGTCCGGACTGGGACGGCCGTCCCAAATGGCAAAATTACACAGGCTGGGACCCCCGGGGACCCGGACGGCCGTCCCACTTTCTCGGGGCTTGGGACGGCCGTCCCAACTCGGACGCGCGTCCCAACTGGCTGGAGCAAGTTGGGACGGCCGTCCCACCTTTGGGACGGCCGTCTCGACTGTTCTGGCCAGTTTCGCGCGTTTCGGGACTCCGGGAAGCTTTCCTTGCCTGTTTTGGACGTCAGTTGATGCCGATATGCGTCTGTTGAAGCTTTATCTTCATGTAGGAAGTCTCCTTGGCTCTTATTTGTAATGCTAGACGAGCTTTATCTTGTTACGGGTGATCTCTTTTATCTTTATTTGAGAGACCGGGCAAAATTGGGGGTCTACATTAGTCACATCCTAAAAACTACAATAGTCAAGAAAAACTTCATCAACCAAAAGTGAGAGAATAAAAAAGATCAAGATCATAACTCACAAAGTATTATCATAACCAAGTACTCTTTAAGGGTTTCAAGACTCATTTTAAGGGAACATCTTCTCGTGATAAAGTGTTTACTTTAATCTCTCAAGTATTTATGCTGAAAATTTGACTCATGATCACATCATGTCATCATCTTTTATCATAGGCTTGAAAGATCTCTAAATTTCCACCATTAAAACATATACCTTCGTAGATAATAGGACTTTTACTTGGCTTGTAATGGGGCTATGGTTCAGGGTAGGTTATTTTAAGAAAGTGGGCTAAGATTTTAGGAAAAATAAAGAACATAGATCAATGTACCTTGAAGCTTTGTTCCAGTTGCAATTTTTTTATTTTTATGTCTTTATGTTAGTATGTCTTTTGAGCTCTTTTATTGTGTTTGACACACACAAACAAAATGATTTTTTTTTCTTTTCTTGATACTTTGACACTTCTCCTTTTCCTAGAATTGTTGGCAATGAGTAAAACTAGATTTTTATTATGATTCTACACTCCTTACTTCCCTTTAAGTCTGGATGTGGGTAGTTTTTGGGTTCGAAAGATTTTAATTCTCGGGTTTAAATCCAAGAAAATGCTAAGTCTCAAAGGTGGCTTCAAAGGGTAACTTGAGGTAAGGATAGGCTATTTGGCTAAGTAGCTAAGACAAAGAACGCCTTAATCATTTCTACTAGTATATAAGCTCGTCTGGTGTCATAGAGAAATCAATCAAATTTTGGAAAGTTCTCATGTCATGAATGGCGCACACAAGAAGGAATAAGGTTCAAAACTCACCTAGGTGCTTTGTTCACCCTAAAATTAATCCAAAGCAATGTTAATGTAAACTGACCATGACTTTCTATGTGAATCAAATATTTTAAACTTTAAAATTTTCCTCTTGATCAAGTCAATCATCTTTTCCAAAGTAGTCTCCCATCAATCTACAACATTGCACAACAATTAAAACAAAAAATATGAATGAAATCTTGTGCATGAAATGCAAATACTCCCCACTTTTGAAATCAACATTGTCCTCAATGTGGAGAATTTATGTTATGCAAATGCAAATAAAAACAAGTTAAAACAGGTTGGGTCTTGGGTCTATCTTCTCAAATGGTACAGGTGTCGAGGTCATCAAGTAGTAACACAGTTCAGCTAAAACAAATAAAATGTTCTTCTGAATTAAGTTGGAAAGAGGCAATGTCACCTTGCAGAAGTCTCGAATGATTCTCTGGTAAAAACCTGTCAATCTCTCATTTGTTTGAATTATGAATGGAAGGGAAAAATGATCCTCCTGCACAATAGTTATCCACTCTTTTTTGGAATAACTTCTACTATAACCATCCATTAGATTAGAAGCATATGATGTGTTTGTGAATCATATGATGCAATGTGGGATTTCACTTGGAAAAGAAAATGTCCATGCTAATGGATTTGGGTCCACAAATGGGTTCAAATATACGAGATCTTGTAGCACTTGATTCTCGAACTAGAATAAAAAGATCTTAAAGACAATGAAAGCAGCCAAAGAGATATAGGTTTGATGGAACACTATCATATGCCTTAATAGCGACTGAAGAGGTAGTGTTGTTTTAGTTATATTCTTCTCGGGAGGTTATTACTTGTGCAGAACCTAACAAGTGAATAAATGTTATGCATGAGGAAATGAAATCTTTGTACAAGAATCAGAGTGAGAACCAATAAAGCCACCTAAAGACTGGATATTTATTGGTTATAAGTAGATATTTAAGGAGAAAATTAGTTCTAAAGTTGTTAATTGTATACCATTTACCGAAGGGTCTACTTCTCAGTTGTCTGATGGTTTTGTTAGGTTTCAAGCTTGTTTGATAGCCAAAGGCTATAGCCTTCAATAGTGGACTATAACTACATTTTTTTCCTTCTATAGTCAAATACATATCCATCAAGGGTTTACTTTGCTCTTGTAGTGATAGGGAAAAATAATACAACAACCTAAAATACCAAAATATGCAGCGGAAATATTTTCCCTAAACTTGTAAGAATCTGAGAAGAGCAACAACAATAGATAATTATGAAATAATCACAGCAGAAAACACCAATATTTTTAGTGTGGAAAAACCTCCTCAATATGAGAAGTAAAAACCCACAGGCACAAGCCAGTCAAACAAGCTCCACTAAGATCAAAGTATGAGTACAAGAGAGTAAAATAAAAATATACAAATAAGTGCCTATAGAGCAGCCAATATATCGAAGCAAAAATGCTCTCAAATATGAAGAACAAAGAAAAGAAACCTTAAAATTAGTCACAGTGTGAGACTTATATCTCCAACCAAAAGCCTCTAATTAACGATCCCAACGGTTAAAATAAAGAGCCTTACACCACGAACTTGTTGCCAAAATTCTAGTTCAATCCAACGGTGAACTAAGCGGAAATCGTAATTTTACCGAGACAGCTTGGTAAATGAACGAAATTGTTTTCTTTTCTTATTCTCTCCCAAAGGCTGCGGAATATTCTCTCTATTTTGACCTAACAGATCCCTCTTCACTTAAGATTAAGTGAGATAAAATGAATTTGACTAATTTAGACCTTTTTGGACACATAGTTGGAAGCCCAACCCAACAAGTAGCAATGTTAAATATGGAGCTTGAACATTTGAATGTGAAAACAACTTTCTTTCATGACTTACTAGAGGAAGACATTGTAATGAAGCAGCCAAAGGGTTGTGAGGTGTAAGGTAAGGAGGATGGTGTGCAAGCTGAAAAGATCACTTAATGGATTAAATCAATCACCTAAGCAATGGTACAAGAGATTAAATTAGTTTATAGTTTCTTAGGGGTATGTCCGAAGTTCTTATGATCTAAGTGTTGTTATATGTAGACGATATGTTAATATCATCTAAAAGCATGAATGAGATCAGATTATAGAAGGTAATTCTCAATAAAGAGTTTGAGATGAAAGACTTTGAAGCTACTAAGAAAATTTTGGGAATGGAGATAAGGCATGATCGTGCTTAGAATAAGATTGTTTTGTGTCAAAGGGAATACATCCTAAAGTTGTTGAATCATTTTGGGACGAAGTATTGTTAGTATTTTAGGAAGGATAGGAAAGATGGTTTGATCTTTAGTAGTGAGATTTGTGTAGAAAATAGTTTTTAGAAAGATGTGGGCAAATAGGAGAAGGTTTGTATGAAAGAAGATAGTAATTGATCTTGGAAGTGTTACAAGTTATGTAGGAGTTTGTATTAGTTTTTCACACCCATTACATAAGTGGCATTGCCTATTTATAGACTTGATCCACCACCTCCTAAATAGTCTAGATAATTCTAGATTTTCTTAACTCTAGAATTATCTATCTTCTACTTTCAAACATTTCTAGAATTTTATATGGATTCTAGATATTACTCATATGAAGTTCCTAACTCTAGTAACATCTATGATTTTATTTTCTAGATCTTTCTAGAATTTGCATCATCTTTCAACACTCTTCCTTGATGAAAATTTCTAATAACTATATGATTTGTTCTTTGATGATGAATTGGATTCTTTGTCATTGTTATCGCTGACTTGTTATCATAGTAAATTGTAGTAGATCCATGTTGTTGTTTTCCCATCTCTTCAAGTATTCTTCGAAGCTATATAGCTTAAATTGTAGCTTCAGCTGCTGCTATGTACTCTGCATCTGTTGTTTATTGTGCTACTTTTTTTTGCTTCTTAGATGCCCAAGAGAAAAATCCCGATCCAAGTGAGAAGGCATAACCTGATGTACTCTTCATGTCATCTATAGATCTTGCCCAATCACTATCAGTGTAGCCAATCAACTTTGAGTCGTTCATAGTTTTGTACCATATACCAAAGTCTTTTGTGCCTTGTAGATATCTTAAAATCCTTTTTGCTGCTCCAAAGCGAATTTGATTTGGTCTTTGCATGAACCTTGATAGAAGACTTGTAGCATACATGATATTTGGTCGTGTAGCTATAAGATATAGTACTTACAATTGGCAATTGGATAGTACCCCTTCCATCGGAGGACTGGGTGGAGAGTGACAAATATGAGAAAGGCCTACTTACTAGCCTCCGTGAGAGGATACCACTTTGGTAGATGCTAGGGATTGGTGAGTTAGGGCAGCGAGGGATGGTGTGACATGTCTGGTCAAAGTAAACTCATGTTTTTCGTAGTCCTTCCCTATCTACCGAGTTAAAATTCGTAGGTAATGTCATTTTACCGATGGATTTTTTTCCGTAGGAAATCCGTATTATATTTTTAGAACTTTGATCTATTATCAGATTAAGGGAATTGTCATTGGCAAGATTCGAACTCAATACCTCAAAGTTAGAGGCTGATACTCCAACCATTAAGCTATTAGGATATATTGATAATAACTTACAAATAAATTATATTTATATTTATCTGTGTAAATATATAAATATAAAAAATATAAATATAAAATATATAAATACAAAATATATAAATACAAATATATTTATATTTTGATATATTTATATATATTTATATATATTTATATATTTTTTGATATATTTATATATATTTATATATATTTTGATATATTTATATATATTTATATATATTCATATATTTATATATATTTATATATATTTTTATATTTATATATTTTATATTTATATATTTACACGAATAAATATAATTTATTTGTAATTTATTATCAAAATATCCTAATAGTGTAGTGGTTAGAGTATGTTCCTCTAATCCATGAGGTAATAGGTTTGATTCTTGCTAGTGATAATTCTTTTAATTTAATATAATTTACATACGGATAGTAATTGTGTAGGTACTACGGAGTTACCTACGGATAATAATATTATTTTGTAGATAATAGGCTCTTTTTTTTTGTAGTGAGCGTGATGCATTAGCTTCTGGTGTTCCATCATCTTTTTGTAACTTCTTATTTGTCATGAGTGGAGTAGTCACAAATATGTAACCATACATCTTGAATTTCTTTAATAAAGCCTCAGTGTATTTCTTTTGAGAGATAAATATACCTTCCTTTTGTTGTCTTATCTCTATGCCGAGAAAATAATTCATCAAGCCAAGGTCACTCATTTCAAATGTTTTCATCATGTCTTCTTTGAATTCTCTTATCATCTCTTTATTGTTTCCTATGTAGATAAGATTATTTGCATATAGAGAAATAATGAGAATATCATACTGATCTTGAGTCTTGATATATAGTGTTGGCTCATTCTTGGTCCTCCTGAATCCTTGATTAGTGAAGTACTGATCAATTCTGTTGTACCATGCATGAGGAGCTTGCTTCAAGCCATATAGTGCTTTTCTTAACTTTAACACTTTGGCTTCATTTCCTTTGCTTATAAATCCTTGTGGTTACTCCACGTATATCTCTTCTTCTAGTAAACCATTTAGAAAGGCTGCATCCAATTGGTGAATGCTCCATCCTTTTTGTGCTGCAAGAGCTATTAAAGCTCTAATTGTATCTAGGCGAGCAACTGGGGAAAATGTCTCATTATAATCGATTCCAGGTTGTTATGAATAGCCCTTTGCTACCAGCCTAACCTTGTGCTTTTGTATGGTGCCATCAGGATTGAGCTTTGTTTTATAAATCCATTTTACTCCAATTACATCCTTTCCATGCGGGCAATCTACTAGTTCCCAAGTATTATTCTTTTCAATCATTTTAATTTCTTCCTCCATTTCCTTGATCTAGACTTCTTGCCTTGTAGTCTCTTCATAGCATTCAAGCTCAAGCATTGTCATGTTGCATGTTTCATATATATCCACCAAGGATCTTACTCTCCTTGGAGTAGATTCTGGTGAAAAATCTTTGTTAGAATAGCGCAGCGGAATGTTCGCGTGGTCGGACAAAAACCAAGAAGGGGGGTGAATTGGTTTCTTAACAAAAATTAGGTTTTCAAAATTTTCCCCAAATTTTACTGATTAAAAACTGTGTAAATGTAAATAGAGTAGAGATAGAATCTTACACAGGAGATTTATACTGGTTCGGATCAAAAGACCCTACGTCCAGTTGCTAATCACTCAAACAGAGGATTAACGCTGTCACTATAATCACAGTTGTTACAAATAGATTACAATGGAAAAGATAAAGTAAAGAAAACACCTCTCTTGAAATCCACAAGAGATGAAGAACAAATTTCCCTAGAGACGGCACAGCACACAATCCACTAAGAACTCCACTTAGTGATTCTTATCGCTTCTAGCCCACACCAGGTTCCAAAAGCCCCTTTTTCTTGCAACAAACAGTTCTCTGGCACTCACAGCACTTAACTTTTGTATGAAAAATGTTGTTCTTGTTTTCTGAGTGCCATAGAGAAGCTTAAGTAGAGAAATTAGGGTTTGGGAATTGGGATTTTCGAAACTAGGAGTCTTAGAATTAGGGTTTTCGAAAATAGGATTGATTTGAAGTTAAAAATCAAAATCTGACTGAAATAATCGATTAAATGACGTGTTAATCGATTATTACGAGCCAAAATCAACGGAACCCCAAAACTCTCGTTTTAATCGATTAAAAGACTCGTTAATCGATTAACGAGCTCGTTAATCGATTAACGAGCTCGTTAATCGATTAACAGTGTGTTAATTGATTAAACTAGTGAGCAGATACGTAAAATGGTTTTTCTCACTGTTTTAATCGATTATTTCATCATTTAATCGATTAAAGCCGAGGCACTTTGATAAAATTGAGCTTTTTGAAGCTTCTAAGGTGCAGACTATGTACCGGCTATCTCAAACTCTAATATTATAGACTCAATCTAATCAAAACAGAGTTATTACACTATAAAACAAGTCTTCAATTCTCTACGTTCTTGTGTTCTTGAATCATCATCAAAATCAACAAGCTTCATGTCCATCAAGTCTAACATCAAGTCCTTGAATGTTCAACAATCTCCCCCTTTTTGATGATGATCAAAATTTTCTTTTAAAGCCTTGTAATAACCTGTTTTATATGTCATACTAATAAACACATTAAACATACCAGATAATATTTAAAAACAATAATATTAGGCTTTAAATATTTCTCCCCCTATTTTGATTATAATCAAAAATTGAAAGCATGCTTCAATAACAATCATAGAGCTCCCCCTCAAAATATGCATAACTTGGAGATAACTCCCCCTCAATCAAAGCATTAAAAGAACATCACATTTTATTTCAGAAATGAAAATACATTACAAATAAAAAACAAATTTAAAATTCTTCACTATCATCACTATGAAAGTGTGCATCAAATCTATTTTCTAAATGACACACTTTATCATCTACATCAGATATACGGCGAATTATTTCCTCATGTCGTACTCCAGAAAGAGTGAAGAATGCCTGCATCCTCTGATTCATATCAGATAACATGTCTTCCGTATATTGTCGGGTTTCATGATGAGCAGAAGAAGTTCCAACACTTTGGATTTGATCAGAGGGAAACTCAGCAGCAGGAGGCATATCTTCATCAGAATCTTCATTATCATCACCTTCGTTTGGAACGTCATCCTTGTGAACATAAATATCGTTGACACGCACCATTTGGAGTTGGATTAATGTGTTGTCCAGCATGCAATTTAAGTTATTCGTTCGTATTGTTTGTTCACCTTTGACATTTACTCCTTTGTATTCAAGAATGCGAGAGACAAGGAGGGCATATGGAATTTTGAAGGTGGGATGACGTTTGGCTTTTAACATAGTCATGGTGACAAGAACGCCCCAATCTAAAGGCTCATTATTCATTATGCCATGAATAATACGAAGATCAATTGAAGAACATTGAGCATGATTCGTAGCCCGGGGACATAGGATCCAGACAAGTAGATGTAAAATCATGCGTTCCTCCTTCTTCAAAGGTCCAGCTAGAAGGAGACGCCCAATCTTCATGGAGGGGTTTCACAAAAAAGAACGGTACGTCATGATCCTGTCAAAATCATCTAACTCACCATACACGTTAATAGCATCTTCTCTAATAGGAAAGTGGGCAACGTTTTCCCAAATATCATCATCAAGAATAATTGTGACACCCTTTACTCGAGAGGTAGCAATTTGATCTCTAAATTTGAACCTAGAGTAAAATACCCTAACTAAGTCAGGATAATACGTACCTTGCATTTGGATGAAAGGGAGAACTCCTTGAATTTCAAGGAGATTAGGAAAGTTGAATCCCCTATTGATGAACTTCTCACCAATAAGGAACTTAGGAGAAATAATACCACGTTCCTTCCAATAGGACAGAAATTCTTGTCGGTCTTTTGCATCAGAGATCCATCCTTCTACAGAATTAGGACAGGGATGAGATGAGGGTGCAGATCTTCTTCTAGTGGGGATTTTTGCACGAGAAGATGAGGTCATTGAAGGATTAGAAGAGTAACAAGAAGATTTAAGAGGATAAGTTAAGTGAGAAGAAAGCAAGATTGATAGAATGAGGCAAGAAAGCTTGATTTCAAGAGATAGAAGTGAGTAGAAGTGAAATGGAGGTCCCTATTTATAGCCAAGCATCTCCAACGGTCATATGAAAGTGAATAGGGGTCAAAAGAGTCGTTGGCAACAGCTAGGAATCCAAACTTGCCAGGTTTAATCGATTAAAACTCAAATTAATCGATTAAACCACTTCCAGACCCATTTAATCGATTAATTTGAGTTGTTAATCGATTAATACTGGTTTTAATCGATTAATGGACGAATTAATCGATTAATCCAGAGAGAAATTTCATGTTTTGGGTGTTTTGGATGCAAATAATCGATTATAACTCCAATTAATCGATTATTCCAGAGAGTTCATCAAATTTTTAAGGTTTACACACATGATAATCTATGAACTTCCTACACAATGAATTATAGCATCACAATCATCCAAAAACTGTCTAATTAAGTAGAATTTAAGCTATTTCTAATATCCCTAAGTCTCTTCTAAGATCATAGAATCTATCCTTGGGTAGAGGCTTAGTAAAAATATCTGCTAATTGATGCTTTGTATCAACGTACTCTATTTTACAGTTTCCTTTGCTGATATGATCTCTCAAAAAGTGATGTCTAATCTCTATATGCTTAGTCCTAGAGTGCATTACTGGATTCTTAGTAAGATTAATTGCACTCGTATTATCACACATTAAAGGTATGTCATTTAGAAATATACTATAATCTTCTAGCTGTTGTTTCATCCACAGAATTTGAGCACAACAATTACCAGCTGCAATATATTCAGCTTCAGTGGTAGATAAAGCAACACATGCCTGTTTCTTAGAATGCCAAGATACTAAGGATGAACCTAACAAATGACATGTCCCACTAGTACTCTTTCTATCAATTTTGCATCCACCATAATCAGCATCAGAATATCCTATTAAACTAGTACAAGCATCAGATGGATACCATAAACCAAAACCAGTAGTTCCTTTTAAATATTTTAAAATATGTTTTACTGCAATTAGGTGAGATTCTTTTGGACAAGCCTGAAATCTAGCACACACACAGACAGAATGCATAATATCAGGTCTACTTGCAGTTAACTATAACAGTGAACCTATCATACCTCTATACATAGATTGATTAACTTCCAAACCTGATTCATCCTTGTCTAGATAGCATGAAGTTCCCATGGGTGTGTTAGCTTCCTTTGAGGTGTCCATCCCAAACTTTTTAAGGATCTCTTTGCAGTATTTGGTTTGAGAAATGAAAATTCCATCTTTAAGTTGCTTGATTTGAAGTCCAAGGAAGAATGTCAATTCTCCATCATAGACATTTCAAACTCTCCCTGCATTATCTTAGCAAATTCTACACATAACAAATTATCAGTTGATCCAAAAATAATATCATCAACATATACCTGGACCAATAAGATATGTTCTTTAACTTTCTTTATAAACAGAGTAGAATCAATTTTTCCTCTAGAAAAATCATTTGAAGTTAGGAAACTACTTAGCCTTTCATACCAAGATCTAGGAGCTTGTTTCAACCCATATAATGCTTTCTTTAATTTAAAAATATGATTAGGATAACTAAAATCTTCAAATCCAGGGAGTTGCTCCACATAAACTTCTTCTTTAATAACACCATTCAAAAATGCACTCTTAACATCCATTTGATATAATTTAAATTTCATCAAAGATTCATAAGCAAGAAGTAGGCGTATAGCCTCTAAACTGGCAACAAGAGCATAAGTTTCATCATATTCTATACCTTCCTCCTGACAATAGCCTTTGGCAACAAGTCTGGCTTTATTCTTTTTTATGTTTCCATCTTCATCAAGTTTATTTATAAACACCCATTTGGTTCCAATAACTTGATGTGATTCTTCCCTTGGGATTAATTCCCAGACTTGATTCCTTTCAAATTGGTTAAGTTCTTCTTGCATTGCTATGCACCATTGGTCATCTTTAAGTGCTTCCTCCACATTTTTGGGTTCTATCTGTGACACAAAAGCTACAGACATGCAGAAGTTAGTCATATTTCTAGTTCTTACCCCTTTTGAGATATCACCAATGATATTGTCCATTGAGAGTCCTCTTGGTGATTGTCATTCTTTTGCTAATTCAGGTGTTTGAGAAGGCTCATTTTCTTCCAAATATAATTCATCAAGAGCCTCTCTTATATACTCATCATCACCTGCAAGTTCTTTATTTGACTCAAGAGGATTTCCCCCAAGGTCTACAATTTCATCAAAGGTAACATGAATAGATTCTTCAATATTTAATGTTCTTCTATTAAACACCCTATAAGCCTTGCTAGTTAATGAATAACCTAAGAAAATGTCCTCATCAGCTTTTGAGTCAAATTTTCCTAAGTTGTCCTTTCCATTATTTAACACAAAGCACTTACATCCAAATATTTTTAAATGAGCAACATTAGGCTTTCTACCATTTAACAATTCATAGGGAGTTGATTTTATAATTGACCTAATGAGCATTCTATTCAAAACATAACAAGCAGTACTAACCGCATCAGCCCAAAAATATTTAGGAACATTAGATTCATTTAACATTGTTCTAGCAAGTTCCTCTAATGACCTATTTTTCCTTTCAACTACACCATTTTGTTGGGGAGTCCTAGGAGCATAAAAGTTATGTAATATTCCATTTTCTTCACAATAACTTGCAAACTTTTCATTTTGAAACTCACCACCATGGTCACTTCTTAAAACTTTAATTCTTAAGTCTTTCTCATTTTGAATTTGTTTTGCAAATTTTCTAAAGACCTTAAAGGCTTCACTTTTCATAGTTAGGAAAAATGTCCAAGTATACCTAGAGTAATCATCAACAATCACAAGGCCATAATAATTTCCACCAAAGCTTTTTATCCTAGAAGGTCCAAATAAATCTAAATGTAATAATTCTAGGGGTTTTGAAGTGGAAATAACATTCTTTGATTTAAATGATGATTTTACTTGTTTACCTTTTTGACATGCATCACACAATCTATCTTTTTCAAATTTTAACTTAGGCAAGCCAACAACTAAGTCTTTTGATATCAATTTATTCAAATGATGCATATTTATATGAGCTGCTCTCTTATGCCATAACCAAGGGTTCTCTTCCTTAGCAACTAAACATGTTATGCTAGAATCATGTAAACAATCCAAATCAATCAAGTATATGTTGTTATGCCTAATGCCTTTTAATTTTACATTTTCGGAATCTATCAAATGTATGGTGCAAAATTTACTTTCAAAGATTACCTTAAATCCTTTGTCACATAGTTGACTTATGCTAAGGAGATTATGCTTTAGTCCATCAACAAGAAGCACATCCTTAATCTCCAATGTGTTTGCACCACCTATATTTCCAATTCCAAGATTTTTTCCTTTGTTGTTATCCCCATAAGTTACATATCCTTATTCTTTAGCTTTGAAACTCACAAATTTTGATTTATCACCGGTCATATGCTTTGAGCATCCACTATCAAGATACCATATAGACTTCTTTGATTTGGAAGTTTCCTACAAAACAAGAACATAGTAAACTTAGGTCCCCATAACTTTTGGGTCCTTGGGGTTAGAGACAAACAAATTATTTAACAATAGGAACCCAAATGTATTTACCTTTAGGAACACCAAAATGTTTTATTTTACATTTATTTGAAGTGTAACCTTGTTTCATACAGTAAAAACATGCATTAGATGTAGCTTTAGGATAAGATGCATTTCTAACAATAGATGCTCTAGTTCCTTTTTCTACCCATACTCTTTTATTTTTCTTTTTAGACTTTTTCAAAGGAACTTGATGATTTATACTATTTTGAGCTACAATAATTTTATCCTTCTTCAAATCACTTATCTCCTTTTCGGCTTTGTCTAGCAAATGGTTAAGAATATCTATGTCATATTCATGCTCTTTACAAGTTGCACATGCTAAGATCTGATCATCATTCTCATCTAAACATATAATTTTCGTTTCTAAGGATTCCTTTTCTTCTAAACATGTGATTTTCGTTTCTAATGAGTCAATTTCCTTTTCGGATCTACTTAAACTCTTCTTCACAACTTTATATTCATTTTTCAAATTCTTAAAGGCACTAAATAATTCATTGTAAGCATTTTGCAGTTCATCATAGTTATTATCATCATCACTAGAAGATGAGTCGGAATCACTTACCTCAAAATCGAAAGATATGTTGTTATTTGCCATTAAGCAAATATTTGCTTCTACTTCCGAGTCACTTGATTCCGAACTTGAATCACTGTTATCCCAAGCAATATAAGTTTTCTTCTTGAAGAACTTTTTGCTTTTGTTTTCTTCGTTCTTCTTATTTGGACATTCGGTCTTTACATGTCCTGCTTCACCACAACCATAACATTTTATATTTACGGAAGTACTTTCTCTTACCTTTCCCTTACCCTTGAATGGATGCCTTCCTTTAGATTTCATGAATTTGGTGAACTTCTTTATCATAAGACTCAATTCTTCTTCTTCGTTCTCCGAGTCTTCTTCTTCCTTTTTATTTTTACCTTTGGAAATTTCGGTTTTGAAAGCTAAGTTCTTCTTTTGATATTGTCCTTCTTCTTCATTTAGCCTTCCAAGCTCAAGCTCATGCTCTCTTAGCTTTCCAAATAGCGCTGCCATAGACATAGTGGCAAGGTTTTGTGACTCCGAGATGGCCGTCACCTTAGGTTGCCATTTCCTATCCAAAGATTTTAAAATTTTAACATTCAATTCATCAACGTCAAAGATTTTACCTAATCCGGTGAGATGGTTCACAATATGAGTGAAACGCTTTTGAACGTCGAATATCGTTTCGCCTTGTTGCATCCGGAACATCTCGTATTCTTGGATTAAGGAATTTTTCCGTGCTCTCTTAACGTCGCCAGTACCTTCGTGGGTCACTCTTAGCATTTCCCACATCTCCTGAGCACTTTTACAAACAGAGATCCTGTAAAACTCGTCAAGGGTTAAAGCAGATGAAATTATATTTCTAGCCCTAACGTCAAATTGTGCTTTTCTGTTTTCCTCTATTGTCCATCTAGAAAAAGGTTTGGGAACGTCAACACCGTTCTCAGTAACTTTAGGAACATATGGACCATTTAAAATAGCGTCCAAAACGCCTCTATCAACAGACTCTAAAAAGATTTGCATTCTTACTTTCCAGAAAGGATAATTTTGACCCGCAAAAAGTGGGGGTCTGTTGATAGACGCACCTTCGGAAAAAGTTTGATTTTGTCCGGCCATTTTCGAAAAGTTTGAATGACTATCAAAGCAAGCTATGATACCACTTGTTAGAATCGCGCAACGGAATGTTCGCGTGGTCGGACAAAAACCAAGAGGGGGGGTGAATTGGTTTCTTAACAAAAATTAGGTTTTCAAAATTTTCCCCAAATTTTACCGATTAAAAACTGTGTAAATGTAAATAGAGTAGAGATAGAATCTTACATAGGAGATTTATACTGGTTCGGATCAAAAGACCCTACGTCCAGTTGCTAATCACTCAAACAGAGGATTAACGCTGTCACTATAATCACAGTTGTTACAAATAGATTACAATGGAAAAGATAAAGTAAAGAAAACACCTCTCTTGAAATCCACAAGAGATGAAGAACAACTTTCCCTAGATACGGCACAACACACAATCCACTAAGAACTCCACTTAGTGATTCTTATCGCTTCTAGCCCACACCAGGTTCCAAAAGCCCCTTTTTCTTGCAACAAACAATTCTCTGGCACTCACAACACTTAACTTTTGTATGAAAAATGTTGTTCTTGTTTTCTGAGTGCCATAGAGAAGCTTAAGTAGAGAAATTAGGGTTTGGGAATTGGGATTTTCGAAACTAGGAGTCTTGGAATTAGGGTATTCGAAAATAGGATTGATTTGAAGTTAAAAATCAAAATCTGACTGAAATAATCGATTAAATGAAGTGTTAATCGATTATTACAGAGCCAAAATCAATAGAACCCCAAAACTCTCTATTTTAATCGATTAAAAGACCTAATAATCGATTAAACCAGTGAGCAGATACAGAAAATGGTTTTTCTCACTGTTTTAATCGATTATTTCACCATTTAATCGATTAAAGCCGAGGCACTTTGATAAAATTGAGCTTTTTGAAGCTTCTAAGGTGCAGACTATGTACCGGCTATCTCAAACTCTAATATTACAGACTCAATCTAATCAAAACAGATTTATTACACTATAAAACAAGTCTTCAATTCTCTACGTTCTTGTGTTCTTGAATCATCATCAAAATCAACAAGCTTCATGTTCATCAAGTCTAACATCAAGTCCTTGAATGTTCAACAATCTTGTTGTGCAGATAAAGGAAGTGTACCTGGATCTTCTGCCACTTCTTGAATTTCTTCTTGGGATTGTTGTACTGGAAGGAAGATGTTGTTTCTCATGATTATTCCTTCTTCCCAATTCCAAGAAGCATTTTCATCAACCTCAACATCTTGACTAATGGTGAGCTTCTTTGTGTGCAAGTTATAAACTCTATAGCCTTTTGTTTGTGTGTTATATCCCTAGAAGATTTCTCGTATAGTCTTGTCTTCTAATTTATGCCTTTTCTTATTTGGGACATGTATGTAACAGATAGATTAAAAAACTCTTAAGTGTTTAGCTGATGGTTTTTTCCTACTCCAAGCTTCAATTAGAGTCTTGTCTTGGACTGCCTTAGTTGAGCATGTAAACTACTTCTGCCCAAAAATATTTGACAGGCCTTTCTCCTTCAGCATTGATCTTGTCATCTCCATCACTGCGCGATTCTTTCTTTTTGATACACCATTTTGTTGTGGTGTATATGCAACTGTAAGTTGTCTTTCTATTCCTTCATCTTCACAGAACTTATCAAACTCATGGGAGTTATATTCTTTGCCTCGATCACTTCTAAGAACTTTTATGTGTCTTTCGCTTTGTTTCTCGACGAGAGCTTTAAACTTCTTGAATATTCTAAGGAATTTTGATTTTTATTTGATGAAGTAAACCCAAGTCATTCTAGAAAAGTCATTGATGAAAAGGATAAAGTACATGTTGTTGTTTAGTGACAGTGTCCTCATCAGTCCACAAATGTCTTTACGGATTAATTCCAACAAACCTTTTGCTCTCCATGCTTTATCAGTTGAAAATGTTAATCTATGTTGCTTCCCGAGAAGACATCCTTCACAAGCTTCATTATTCTCTTTCAGGTATGGGATACCTCTCATCATATTCTTTTGATGTAGTAGTTTCAAAGCCTGAGTGTTGAACCTTCTATGCCAAAGCCATGAATCATCAACTTGAACTTTCATGGCAATATCAGTAGTATATTTGAAGCTTATAGGAAAGCTTCTATTTCTTTTTTCCATTTTTACTTCTCCTATCTCTCGTCTTTTATTGTTATAGATTTTGCATGTATCTCCTTTGAAGTGTAGAGCATAGGCTTTCTCCATCATTTGTCTGATGCTTAAGAGATTTTCTTTAAGATTGGGAACGAGTAAGACATCTTTAATAAGTATCGTACCTTTCTTAGTTTCCACTGCAACGGTGCCTCTTTCTTTTGACTCTACTAGTGTGCCATTTCCCAATCGTACATTCACTTTGATAGAGTCGTCAATGTCCCTGAAGATGTTTTCGTCTTTGGCCATGCACTACTAGAAAAAGGGTTAATAGTGACCAAAATTAGTAACCGAAAAATTCAGTCACTGATAGTAACTGAATCAGTGACTGATTTCCGTTTTATATTTAGTGACTGATTTAGTGACTAAAATTTCAGTCACAGAAATCGGTCACTGATTCGGTCACCAAATCAGTCACTCATTCGGTCACTACTAGAAAAATGGTTAATAGTGATCGAAATTAATGACCGAAAAATTCAATTACTAATAATGAATCGAATCGGTGACTCGATTTCTCTTTTTATATATAGTGACTCGATTTAGTGACTAAAATTTCAGTCATTAAACAAATAATATATAAATTAGTGACCATTTTTTATTTATATAAATAATTTTTAAAAATATTTTAATAATATATTAAATATAAATCTACTTAATAATTTAAAATAATTGATAAAAATTTTAATAACATTATAAAAAAATTTAAAAAATAGTTTATTAACTTATTAAATAATTTAGTAATATAATTATTTGATTTTATTTTTTAATTTAGTATGTGAATAAAAAAATTAAAATTAATTATTAAATTAGTCACTTATTCGATCATTAAAGTAATTATTAATTTAATCTCTTATATATATATATATATATATATATATATATATAATGAATGATTAAATTAATTATTAATTTAGTCTCTTTTTGATATATATATATATATATATATATATATATATATATATATATATATTACTTTTATGTTAATAAAAATGTATTTCAATGTATTTATAAAAAAAATTAAAATTATTTTAATTATTGAATTGATATTTCAAATTTATATTAATATTTTAAATAATTTAGTAATTGGATAAATATTTTAAGTTTATATTAGTATTTTTATAAAAGTGTAAAGATTAAGTGAACTTATTTTAAAATTTAATTAAACATAATAATATAATATACTATCAACCATAAATCTGTGAAGATTTAGTTAGAAATTAATTTTAAGTTTTATCGTTTTTATTTAAAAAATTGTTAAAAAAATCAAAATAATTAATTGAAATAAAGAATTTTAATTTAATAAATGTGTTAATATTATTAGTTATTGGAGAATTAAATTTATAATAATAATTATATCAAATTATAGAATTAATAAAATTTAAATTATTGGTATTTTTTTAATCATGAAGCTAAAATTTGATAATATTAATAAATTAAAATTAAAAAAAATTATATATATATATCACTTTAATTATTTTAATTAAAAATAATTTCATAAAAAAACTAATATTTGAAAATAAAAATGCAAAAGTATATAGTTTTTCTTTTATTTAATTATATTTTTTATTTTTTACTTTTTGGGTTTTAGTCCATAACAACAATTTAGTTGCTCTAATTTCCACAAAAATATATAATTTCTCTTATTAACAAATTTTTTTAATCAGATTAAGAAAATTATTACTAATATTTTTTAGTATTTTTTTAAATGTAGATATCTTTAATATTATGGACATATAAATATAATTTATACATGTTTTTAAACCTTTTTCTAATATTTGTTTTTAAAAATATAACATCATTTTTAAAATTTTATAGATTTATTTCCAATCTATAATTTGAGTTTTTAAAAATGTTTATTTCCAATCTATAATTTGACAGAAATCACATAGAAATGTATTATATGTTATTTTGAATATTTTGAAAATTTAATCGATCATCATCAAAACTTACATTAACTATTTTTTTGAATATTATGTTTTTAAATTTGGTAATACAGAAAACGTTTTAGAAGAAAAATGTTAAATACTTTTAAATATTAAAATTGACTTTATAAAAAATTAGGAAAAAAAATTAATCAAAAAGAGTTCAAAAATGTATTATAATATTTTCAGTTTTAGTTTAATTATATTTTTCATTCTCAAAGTAGAAAAATATATTGTAATTATATTTTTGTCAATTCCATCATTATATTATCATCCTCATCTCCTCCCATGTTCTACTTTATGTTTACAATAATTAATATTCTTAAATAATTTATAATTTTTTAATATATATTTGAGAAATTAATCAATTATAATCTATTATTTGAAAAACTAATCAATTCTAATCAATTATTTAGAAAACTAATCGATTATAATTAATTATTTGAAAAAATTATCCAATATGATCGGTTATTTGAAAATATAATCGATCATAATGGTTGTATATGATAGCGGTTCCACTGGAACCGCTCTTACAAGTGCACATCTAATAGCGGTTAAACCTTAACCGCTATCTAAAATACTGATTTAGATAGCGGTTAACGTGGAACCGCTATCTAAAATATAGTTTATATTAACTATTTTTTTGAATATTATGTTTTTAAATTTGGTAATACAGAAAACATTTCAGAAAGCAAAATGTTAAATACTTTTAAATATTAAAATTGACTTTATAAAAAATTAGGAAAAAAAAATTAATCAAAAAGAGTTCAAAAATGTATTATAATATTTTCAGTTTTAGTTTAATTATATTTTTCATTCTCAAAGTAGAAAAATATATTGTAATTATTTTAATTTAATAAAATATAATTTAAATTTTTAATACTAAAATTAAAAGAATAAATAATAATAAATTTAATTCTTTAAATTTTGTATTTAGAAACTAAAATTACAGTTTCTCTGTTTTAAAAAATTAAAATAAATATTTAAAAATAAAAATCAAAACTATTATTATGTTAAATTTATTAAAAGTATAATTAAATCTCTATTTTCTTAAATTTTTCTTTTTTTAGCTTCTCAATTCTGCATTTTTGTCAATTCCATCATTATATTATCATCCTCATCTCCTCCCATGTTCTACTTTATATTTACAATAATTAATATTCTTAAATCATTTATATTTTTATTTATAATTTTTTAATATATATTTGAGAAATTAATCAATTATAATATATTATTTGAAAAACTAATCAATTCTAATCAATTATTTAGAAAACTAATCGATTATAATTAATTATTTGAAAAAATTGTCGAATATAATCAATTATTTGAAAATTTAATCGATTTTAATAAAAAAATGTGGTTGTATATGATAGCGGTTCCACTTGGAACCGCTATTATATGTTCACTTTTAAGAGCGGTGAAAATATTAACCGCTCTTAAAAGTGACAAATATTTTATTTATTTATTGACACATTTTTGCATCAGATATTGCTCGAGCGAGACCAGTGTCGCTCAAGCGAAATACAACCCGAGAATGCCAATTTTGTGCAGGTGGCGTCGCTCGAGCGATGTTATTTTCGCTTGAGCGAATGTTGACCTGCGAAATACAGACCAGTATCTTTCTGCCTGTGTTCATCTTAGTCTACAATTTTCATGAATTTATTGTTGAATAATTGGTTCGTTAGCTGTTTAATTTGTAAATAGTTTGTTATGAAAGTGGTGTTGAAAGTGTTTTTCCACTTGTTGGGTTACAATATACAAATTTGGTTAGCAATAGTTTAATTAAATAATATATTTATTATCTAATGTATATTGATATAATTTTTTTTTGTATATCAATTATATGACAACAACCATGATTAAGTAATTAATAATAATAAAGCAATAAATTAAAAAATTAGATTAAAAATAAAGTATTATAAAATAAAATTGTAATAATTTGATTAAAATTGTATTTTTTTAATTAATTAAGTTAATGAGGAATTAAAATGTGATAATTTGATGTGTTTAATTTTTTTAATATAAATTTTTAAAATATAATTTAATTTCAATTGAAATTTTCAATTGAAAAATAAATTCAAGAATATTTGTTATTAAACTTTTCTTAAACAATGTATTGAATAGTTAACATCACTCTAGTCTTAATTTATTACAATTTAAATTTTTAATAAATTTGATTTATTACAATTCATTTTGTTAATATTGAGACCAAAGTTTATTTTTAAAGTATATTTTAAAAATTAAATTATTTTTAAAAAATAAATTACTTTTAAAAAATAAATTGTAAAAAATATACTAAAACAATTAAAGTATATTTATAAAAAAATAAATTTAAATATAATAAAAAAATAATATTCATTAGCGATCGATTTCAATTCGTACGCTTATTTTCTCATTAGCTGATCGATTTTAATTCGGTCACTATTTCAATTTGTAATTCGGTCGCTAAATCGATCGCTAAATGATTTTTTCATTTTAGTATGAAATAGCCATCGATTTAGCGATCGAAATTTTGCGACGCAAAATATTGGTCGCTATTTCGGTCGCTAAATAAAAAAGTGAAAACCAAATCATATTTTGGTCGCTAAATCGGTCGCTAATTGCGACCAAAATTAAATCGGTCGCTAATTGCGACCGAAAAAATTCGGTCGCTAATTTCGGTGGCTAAATGTGTTTTTTCTTGTAGTGAAATACCAATTTCTGCTTGTTTCATCATTGAAGTCTCGGGTAGCATAAAAAAGATGTTGATGAAGGTCATGTTTTTAAGCAAAATTTGTTTGATTCTTGTTTTTTATGTGACAATTTTTCTCCACATGTCCAAACTTCTTACAATGTTGGCATTAAGATTTTCCACAATGCCAACAATCTTTCTCCAAGTGACTTGACTTTTTGCAAATGCCACAAGGAGAAAATTTATCTTGACTAGACTTGGAGAAATTTCTAGAGTTTTCTTTGTTTCTAGAAATTTCTTCAATTTTCTTTCCTCCAATTTCTTTATTTTGAGACCATAATTTAAGCTTTGATTGAAAGGCATTTTCAACAAAATCTTCATTATACTTTTTCAATCTTTGCTCATATGCTTTAAGATAACCTATTAGTTTTGTCACCGATAAGGTAGACAGATCCTTGATTTGTTCAATAGTTTTCACAATTGCATTATATTTGTGGGGAATAGAAATTATTTTTTTTTTCAACAATTATCTTGTCCATAATATTTTCCCAACATACTCTCATTTGACTAATTATCTATTTGATTTTAGTATAATAGTCTTTAATGGTCTCAAACTCCTTCATACTCAATAATTCAAACTCACGTCTTAGAGTTTGAAGTTTAATGGTGTGTACCTTTACACTTCTTTGAAACTCCTCCTGTAGTGTGTTCCACGCTTCTTTAGCACTTGTGACATCCATTATTCTTGGAAAAATTCACTACTACAAATAAAGCTTTCAACGTCGGTTCTAATAAACTGACGTTGAAGTATGATTTTTTAAATTAATAATTTTTATTTATTTACAACCCCTTTACCCCCTTTTATTTATCTAGAAGTCTCCCTTCTCTTTATATTATATTTTTATTAGGTCCTCCATCTCTTTATATTATATTTTTTAGAAGTTTATTAATTTTTTAAGAGAATTATCATTGGCGGAATTCGAACCCAAGTACTTTAGAGTTGAAGGCTGATACTCCAACCACTAAACTACTAGAATTTTCCGATAATAACTTACAAATAAATTATATTTATATACAAATAAATTATATTTATATACAAATAAATATATATCCGTGTAAATATATAAATATAAATATATTTATATATTTTGATATATTTATATAGTTATATATTTATATGTTGGATGTGAGGGCACACTCGAAAATGAAAGTGTGTGTCGAGTGAGTTTTCAAAATTTGATGCTAAATTTGTCAGCAGGTATCTTTATATGAGTTTGTAATTTAATGACAAAATATAATCTTTATAATTTTATTTATATAATGATATAAAATAATTTGGGAAATGCGTTATTTTCTCTCAAGCGAAAAATACCAATTTTCGCTCAAGCGAGACTTGAGTAAGTGAATTTCCGTGAGCTTTAACATATTTTCACTCAAGCAAGAGTCAATCACACGTTCACCCTCGATCGAAAAATACCAATATAATTTATTTGTAAGTTATTATCAAAAAATTATAGTAGTTTAGTGGTTGGGATATTAACTTTCAACCCTAAAATACTCGGGTTCAAATGTTATCGGTGACAATTCATTAACTTAAAAGAATTTTTGGTTGAAAATAAAAATAAAAATACTTTCCAGAAAATATATACAAATAAATATATATTTACATGGATATATATTTATTTGTATATAAATATAATTTATTTGTAAGTTATTATCGGAAAATTCTAGTAGCTTAGTGGTTGGAGTATCAGTCTCCAACTCTAAAGTACTGGGTTTGAATCCTTCTAATGACAATTTTCAAATTTAAGTGAGTTTTTGGGTGAAAAAAAAAAGGCTTTCCACGTCGGTTCATATGGGAACCGAACCGACGTAGAATGTGTTTAATATTCAACTTTCAACGTCGGTTCATCTGGGAACCGACGTGGAAAGTACTTTCTACGTCGTCTCGGCTATAACCGACGTTAAATGACGACGTAGAAAGTATATTTTATAGTAGTGATTGCATCAATCACAGCTTGTTGTAGAAAGTATAATGTCCTTGAATCTTTTTGCTTGTTCTCTTTCAACTCTTTCTTCTGAGTTGTTGTTAATGTAGAAACGTCTGTAGGAGTAAAGAAGTCATCTTCAACAATCTCCCACAAATCTTGAAAGCAAAAGAAAAACCTTCATTTTAATGCTCCAAAAATCATAATTTTCTCCCATGAAATATAGTAGGACTTTTCGAAGGTGGTTGGATTGTATCTACGCCCAATAAATGATCAAACATAGCTCTGGTACCACTATTATTATTTTAGGAAGGATAGGAAAGATGGTTTGATGTTTATTAGTGATATTTATATAGAAAATAGTTTTTAGAAAGAGATTAACAAATAGGAGAAGGTTTGTATGAAAGAAAATAGTAATTGATCTTGGAAGTATTACAAGATATTTAGGAGTTTATATGAGTTTTTCACATCCATTACATAAGTAGCATTGTCTATTTATAAATTTGTTCCACCACCTCCTAAATATTCTAGATAATTCTAGATTTTCTTAACTCTAGAATTATTTATCTTCTACTTTCAAACATTTCTAATTTTTTATGAATTCTAGATATTATTAATATGAAATTCCTAATTCTAATAACACGTAGAATTTTATTTTCTAGATCTTTCTAGAATTTATATCATCTTTCAACAAGTATCTTAAGTGATGTAGCATCTTTGACATCATCTATGAATTTGTCTACGCTTAGTACTACTCAACCAGAAGTAGGTAAGTTTAGACTTTATATGTATAAATATACATTATTATAGATCTATACACGTAGAAATTAATAAACGAGAAGAATAATTCACCTGAAATATTGAACTTGCATAAATTAACATACAGCACTCAAAACCGTAGATGAGTTTAGAGAAAATGCATGTCTGGACTTGAATTATTACATACCACTTACATATCTAACTTAATAAAACAAACTGACATTGAGAATAATCAAGAACCGCATGCAGAAATACATGAAAGGGGGTGTTTAGTTCTGAATGATGCCACTTGGAGTTTCTGCTTTCTGAATGACACTACGTAGTGAAGTTTCTGCTTTCTGAATGACACTACCTTGTGCAGGTTTAGGAAGAAGCCCTTTATCTCTGCACGAGTCAATTGCTCCACAGTACATTTCCTCTAAGCCGTACTTAAATTGGAATCCCAAGTCTGTGATCTTCTTCGAAGAAAATCTCACAAGCTCCAGTTCATCTGGTATGTTCTTGAACCTAAAAATCCAATGTATACAAATACAATTAGCCCAACCTTATTCTTGTTACTGTGATTTTGTTCATGCAGCAAAAGAAGTAGGATCTGAACCAAATAACTTGATGAATTTCAAGTTCAACTGGTTGAAGTGGTGAATGTAATATTTAAAGTAGTTAATTGGGAACTTACTTGGTGGGGACATTGTACTCAGGGTATTTTTCGTTGATCAGTTTGGCAATGTGATGAATAGTAGTGTCACATGCACTGCATATGTACCTCCCTTCTACTTTTGGTTGTTCAAACAAAAATATGTGAGCCAGACAGAGATCATCTAAGTGCACGAATTGACCTTGCTTTATGATCGAATAATGGCCCTCATTTCCTGCCAATTTTTTATTACCTTATATAAAAATCTCTTTATTTAATTCTCACAATAATCATAATACATGTTTCAGCGAAATTATACTTGTTTTAACTGACATTACCTTAAATGACACTCACACCTCTGCATGTTATTTAACATAAGAGAAGTAAGTGCAATTTTTCTATCTCTAGTTATATAATGTACCTGTGATGGGGGAAAGAGCAGTGATTAGGCTAGGTGGCATTGTTGGCATCAGAAAGGGACCAACAACAAGTGGTGGAATGATAGTGATGAAGTCCATGCCATGATCTTTGGCAAATTTCCATGCTTCTTTCTCAGCCAGTGTTTTAGAAACAAAATACATCTACATAAAAATCACTGAGAAATCATGAAGAAACATATATATATAGCATGGTCTAGAAGTTTGTTTAATTTGATGTAACTTGGCCCTTAGGAATTCATAGAAATAGTATTGTGTTCCAATATGAAAATTTGAATGGTACAAAGTGTTTGAGCTGGTTAAATTTCCATTTTGAGCAAACAAGTAACAATTTTTTTTTTCCTTTTATGAATGATCTGATATCTTTGGATGCTTAAAAGAATTATAGATATCAACATTCATTTAAGAGTCTAACATTTATTAACATGCTATATACTAGTCTTTTGATAAGGTTGTTCATATCAAGTGAGGAGATAAATTACTAACCCAACCAGTCATCTTAACGCTCCGACAAAACTCAACGTCACTCCAGCAGCTTTCGTCAATAACGGGCTTTTGGTTCTCATTAATGTTAAGGGTTCCTGCTGACGATGTAAATACAAGCCTTCGCACTGTTTTTGCCTTCAAGCATGCTTTCATGATGTCCAGAATTCCGTTTATAGTAGGCTTTATCACTTCATTCTGCACCAATTCCCATCAAATTTCTCGTCAGATTCAATCTTCACCAATAATAATGTTGCATGCAAATTTCACGTTTTTCATACTTCATTTTCATCGATTATAGTTCATATTTTGCGTGATTGTCATGCGCAAATCTCAGAGACGTACGTTCGGAGTTACATATATTATTATATGTGGCATCACATGGGTAGAATATTTGGTTTGCAACCATATTTATCACAAAACAAACATTAGTCGTACATTACTTTTGGCAACAAATCAACAACGACTCGTCAACGTGAAAGGGAGGTGATGGACAAGAAAAAGAGAAATTCATCAAATGCATGTCATTTTTGTTTTGGGCGATGATTCACGTTCTCCTACATATCTTTTACTCTCTTTTTTTTTATCTCTCAATTTATCACATCATATTTCCTATAAACCTACTACTTTTATTCCCTTATTTTTCTCTCTTTCTAGGGGTAAAAGAGTTGATGGAGTGTTCATGAAGCATCTTCCTTTAGTGATTGGGTATGTCCTTGTTGTGACTAATTGCAATAATTGCTATTTATGATTTTAGCGACTGAGGTGACATGTTATAATGGAAAATATTGCTAGCTGATAACTGAAAAATACATTTTATGTTGATTTTTTATTTTAAAAACTAACTTTTTATACGCATTTATTAATAATTATTATACACATTAAATAAAAGTTTGGTTGATTTAGTTAAGGTTTTTAGTTTTTAAAAACAGTTTTGATAAATTATTTTAAAAATTTCTTTCAGTAAATTATAAAATAAATATTTTTTATAATTATAATATAAAAATTATTTTAGGAATGAGAAAGTGAAAAAAAAAACAATTGATAAAATTATTTTCAAAAATGATTTTAAAAATTTTAAAAAAGTGGTTTGATTATTCTTTTTTTATTAATTAATCTTTTAACAAATACATTAAATTTTAATCTAAATAAATTAGAATAAGATATTTTTTTATATTGAAAGAATGAAAACAAAATAAAAAATTCATAAATATTAAAAATTAGAAATAAATCAAACAAAAAATTTGAATTATTATTTATTATTTATAAAGATGAACATTAAAATAAGTAAATATTATTTATTATTTATAAATTGTATTGAAAACTGAACTCAATAGGTTGGTTCAACTAGTTTACTTGAGAATCTATCTATAAACATTTTTATTATTTTTAAATAATCGGATCTTAATGAAATTAAAAAAAGAATTAGTTGGATATTTTTTCAAATAATTTTTGGGAAAAAAAAACTAAAGATCAAAATTTTTAAAATACAATTTTTATAAAAAATATAATATATTTTTATTTTTATTTTTTTCATTTATGTCAATTTTAAATAATAATTATTTTATTGTATTTTTCTTTTATTTTAATAATTATTTATCTTATATTCTTTAATATATTTTATATTTATAATTTTTATTATAGTTTATGGTGATGATGATAATAATATTTATTTATTTTTCTTTTCTAAAAAATAATATTAATATATTTTATATTAATAATTTTTATTATAATATACGATAATAATAATAATATTTATTATTTTTTTAAAATATTATTGCTAATAAATTTATTATATGTATTATAAAAAATTATTTTATTAAATTTGATTGGAAATTGTTTAAATCTTTAAAAATTCAACTCATGTATCTGTGTCTTATTTTAAAAATATTGAAGAAAATAAATCGATTTTTTTTTTTACAAAAGAAAATCAGGAAGTAAACTGAACTAAAATCAAGTATCATCATCTGTCAAGAGCGTTAAATTTTGTATTTCTTGGTAGAAAATTATGAGAAACAAACAAAATCCTAACATAAGGATAAGATTCAAGTTGATATCCTTGTAACATATGAATCCGATTCTTAATATAATTTTTACAGAATATTTGTTACGGTGAACTGAATGCTGAGTAACCGATGGATGTGGAAAATGAAAGTATGAAATGGGAGAGTGTACCTCAGGGTCCTTGGACTCAAAGTCCATAGGGGTTGCCACATGAAAAACCCCACTGCACCCTTTGATGGCTTCATCAAAGCTTCCCTCTTCACCGAGCTCAGCCTTCCACAGAGACAGTTTCGTCTTTGCACCTGGCAGCTCCAACAAATGCTTCACCTTCTTCGTGTTCCCTGCACATGCATATAATAATAATTATTATTATTATTATTAACACACACTTTCATGATAAATTATCATAGTATTGTTATGAGATGAAAATGAGTTAGCTTGGTGTAAGAATGGGACCTGGGTCACGCACGGTGGCTCGAACGGTGTAGCCACGCTCCATGAGTCTCATAACAAGCCATGACCCGATGAAACCAGAAGCTCCTGTTACGCAAACGGTTCCGGATACTGACCCCATCATTTTCAAGTTTTCTCTTTTTCTGACACAAAGTAAAATAAAACAAAAGTTCTCTCTCTGATGAATTAATATGTAAGTGGATACGTTGACTTGGAAATGGAATGGTTGCGTGATATGTGTTGGAGTATTTTATAGAAGCTTTTGATGCATAGTGTGCAGGAACAGAGACCAAGGAATTTCAGATGAGCTTTACCTACCCATCAAACTAGATTTCAATTGAACATAGATTTAAAATTGGTTAAAGATAATCTAACAACCTGTTTTTTTATATAATTACTTATAAATAATAATAATAACAATAATAATAATGTTATTATTATAAGAAAGTTGTCAGTGATTGATTACATATGAAAAAAACTCATTGTTAAATTCTTTTTATCTAACATGAATAGTACTATTATTATAGTAAAAGGATTGTGAAGAGATTATATATATAAAAAAATATATATATATTGATTGGGAAACAATCTATATATGAACTCAAATTACAAGAACCTTTTATTGTGATTTAATAAGAATCGTTTTTCAATATTAATTAGGTTTCTTCAGTTTAATCTCTAGTTAATAAATTATCAGTTTATCTAGCTTTTAGTTTTAGTTAACATAAATATCATCCTTATCTAACTTTTTTTTCACACGTAAAAATTGTTTCTGATACGTTGATGTTTGTAGTTGTCTAACAAAAACTGTTCAGTAATTGTGTGAATAACTGGTGACACAAAGTTATATTCGGACTTTCAACGACAAATATAATTTTGTTGGGAATGACTTTAATAAGATCATAATTATTGACGGGTCATGGTATCTTTTCTTACCACAAAAGGTAAAAGTGATATTGATTATTTAAGAATCAATTTGATTTATAAAAATAGTATATTAATGATTTTTTATCAAATGGTTTCATATATTTAACCAATAGATATAATTGAGAAATATAAATATGTATTATCAACAGATTTTCTGCGAATTTTTTTAATATAGAATGAGTTAATTTTCCATTTTGGTATTTTATTGAAAAAAATGATATTATTCTTTCATTTGATAAAGAATTTTTATTTTTAAGGAGTATATTGATCATCCAATAATAATAAGGTTAGAAGCGTGAAAATTTAACTTTTTATATTAAATTGGATTGGGTTAAAAGATTCATAGAGGAAACTTCATAGGTTATTTTCTTTCTACTAGTTTCCGATTTAAGTAAACTTAGGTTGAACCATATATAAAATAATATTTATATTTAAAAATAAAAAATTAGTATATAAATTATTATTATTATTATTATATATAATTAAATTCAATTTATTATTATGACTTCGATTTTGACGGTTAAAATGCATACTTTATTTTTAATTTTTATTTAAAATTATATTTAATTTCTTTTAACTTTTTAAAGAAGATCATACTAATATTGATTCAGCATACATTTAACATAAGAATTTTTGTTGAGCTTGTATAAATTAGATTAGATAGAATAAGAAGGTGCATTTTTACACTTCTAATAATATTTGTGATTCTTTACAATTTTATTATGAATAAAAAACAAAAATGGAAGAAAGATGTTACTATTAAATTAACATTCAAGTACTATAAAATGAATAATGAGTAGCTGACTAGTTGTTGGGAAATTCATTGGGATATTCCTTCTTTACAGTTAAGCAAGAAGGGTTTCTTTTATATTTGTAACTATAATTTATAATAATTTTTATTATTATTATTTAGTAAAAAATTATTATTAATAATAAATTTACTATATATTTATTATATTATAAAAATATTATTTTATTAAATTTGGTTTAAAGATATTAACATATTAATCCAATAATTATATAAGTTGCAAACTACGTAAAGTAATTTTGTTATTCATCATGATACTTTGGATAAGAAAAAGAAAGACCCAATTATTCATCCTAAAAAAATAATAACTATGGGATAGTATTAGAAACAAAAACATTTCTATTATATATATATGTTGAACATACAATGATATGTTGAACTTACATGGACATGAAACTTGTTGATTTTGACACTAGTACGTAAATCACTTTTAACATCGGACTTTCCACATCGGTTCTTTAAGAACCGATGTAGAAAGTGAATTCAAGACTTTCAACATCGGTTCCCAGATGAACCGATGTAAAAAACACTTTCTACATCGGTTCCCAGATGAACCGATGTAGAAAGTCTTTTTATAAAATTAAGAGAATTGTTACTTGGCGGGATTCAAACCCAATACCTTGAAATCGGAGGTCGATACTCCAACCACTAAGCTACCAAGATTTTCCGATAATAACTTATACATAAATTATATTTATATACAAATAAAAATGTATATCCATGTAAATATATAAATATAAAATATATAAATACAAATACAAATATATTTATATATTTATATGTTGGATGTGAGAGCGCTCGAGAGTAAAAGTGTGTGTCAAGTGGGTTTTCAAAATTTGATGTCAAATTTGTGAGCAAGTTTCTTTATATGAATTTGTAATTTAATGATAGAATATAATCTTTATAATTTATTTATAATAATATAGAATATAATCTTTATAATTAATTTATATAATGATATAAAATAAAGAAAAAAAATTATTTTATATCATTATATAAATAAATTATAAAGATTATATTTTGTCATTAAGTTATAATTCATATAAAGAGACCCGCTCACAAATTTGACATCAAATTTTAAAAATTCACTCGACACACACTTTCATCCTCGAGCGCGTCCTCACATCCAACATATAAATATATAAATATATTTGTATTTGTATTTATATATTTTATATTTATATATTTACATGGATATACATTTTTATTTGTATATAAATATAATTTATGTATAAGTTATTATCGAAAAATCCTGGTAGCTTAGTGGTTGGAGTATCACCTCCGACTCTAAGGTACTGGGTTCGAATCTTGCCAGTGACAATTCTCTTAATCTGATAATAATTCAAATTCCTAAAAAATATAAATAATAAAAATATAATATAAAAGGGTTATAAAAGGGACACTTCAAGAAAAACATCAAATAGTGACCGAAAATTCGGTCACTAAATCTGCAAAATCGGTTACTAATTAAAATAGTGACCAACTGGAATCGGTCACTATTTCCTTGGTCACTGATTTTAGTGACCGAATCAGTGACCGATTATATATAACCAAATCGGTCACTCGAATCGGTCACTAAATCAATGAAAAAGTTAATCAATAACAAATTTAATTCTTTTTATTTATTTACACTTTTATTATATCTATTATTTATTTTCCCTATCTCTTAATTATATTATATTTTGCTTATTTAAGTTTTTATTTATATTTATTTCCCCTATCTTTATTATATTTTTTAGAAGTTTAACTTATTATTAGGTGGTTTATTGTCATTGTCAGGATTCGAACCCAGCTCCATAGAGTTGGAGGCTCGAAACTCCAACCACCGAGCTACTAGGATCTTTTAATAATAACTTACAAATAAATTATATTTATATACAAATAAATGTATATCCGTATAAATATATAAATATAAAACCTATAAATAAAAATATATTTATATATTTTAATATATAAAATCTACAAATAATGGTATATTAGTATAGTATCGTATATTTGTATTCTAATTTTTAATTAAATTAAAATTATGCTAATAATGTATATTAATATATGAGGGGATAATATTGATATATTTGTATATATATATATATATATATATATATATATATATATATATATATATATATATATATTATATATATTTATATATTTATATATTTATATATTTATATATTTATATATTTATATATTTATATTAATATATTTATATATTTATATTTTTATATTTTGATATATTTATATATTTATTTATATCCTTATACATTTATATCTTTATATATTTATATATTTGAAAAAAAATATTAAATTTTAAAAATAATATTATATTTTTAAAAATAAATATTAGAAAAGATTTAAAAATATATATAAATTATATTTACATTTACAAAATATTAAATATATATGTTTATATCTTTACATATTTATATATATTTATATGTTTATATTTTTACATATATTTATATCTTTCCATATTTATATATTTATATATAAAGATATTAGTTTTGTATACAAATAATATTATAATATAGTATATTATACTATTAGTATAGTATACAAATAATATGTTAGTATAGTATAGTATACAAATTATTTATTTTGTAATTTATATACAATGAAAATAATATAATGGTATATTGGTATAGTATATTTGTATTCTAATTTTTAAATAAACTAAAATTACGCTAAATGTATAATAATATATGAGAGGATAATAAATTTAATCCAATTACTTTTATAAATATATAAATATAAAATCTATAAAATATTAAAAATGATATTATATTTTTAAAAACAAATATTAGAAAAAGGTTTAAAAACTAGTATTATCTTAAATTTATTAAAAGTATAATTAAATCTCTATTTTCTTAATTTTTTTTTTAAACTTCTCAATTCTACATTTTTGTAAGTTCTATCATTATATTATATCATCCTCATCTCCTCCCATGTTCTACTTTATCTTTACAATAGTCAATATTCTTAACTAATTTATAGTTTTAATTATAATTTTTTAGTATATATTTCAGAAATTAATCAATTCTAATCTATTATTTGAAAAACTAATCAATTCTAATCAATAATTTAGAAAACTAATCGATTATAATTAATTATTTGAAAAAATTATCAAATATGATCGATCATTTCAAAAATATAATCGATCAGAATCAATTATCGCTCGAACGAGACTATACTCGCTCAAGCGAAATACAACCCGAGAGTACCAATTTTGTGCAGGGGCGTTTGCTCGAGCGAGAAAGTTGTCGCTCAAGCGAGATACAGTTTAGATAGCGGTTACACAGAACCGCTCTTAAAAGCTCACTTAGATAGCGGTTAACCGTTGAACCGCTATTATATGGTTTCAATTATGATCGGTCAGAATGCAATTATGACCGATCATAACTATTTTAATCGATTAAATCTAGTTTCAATCGATTAAAAAATTTCTCGCAGCGCTTTAATCGATTAAAACTTATTTTTATCAGCTTAAAATAACTTGAAAACTTATATTAACTATTTTTTTATATTATGTTTTTAAATTTTCTATTAGAGAAAACCTTTTAGAATTCAAAATGTTAAATACTTTTAAATATTAAAATTAACTTTATCAAAAATTAGGAAAAAAAATTAATCAAAAACAGTTCAAAATTGTATTATAATATTGTCAATTTTGAGTTTAATTATATTGTTCATTCTCAAAGTAGAAAAATATATTATAATTATTTTAATTTAATAAAATATAATTTAAAATTTTAATACTAAAATTAAAAGATTAAATAATAATAAATTTAATTCTTTAAATTCAGTAGTTAGAAACTAAAATTATAGTTTCTCTATTTTAAATAATTAAAAAAATATTAAAAAAAAATCATAACTAGTATTATCTTAAATTTATTAAAAGTGTAATTAAATATCTATTTTCTTAATTTTATTTGTTTCAAACTTCTCAATTCTACATTTTTGTAAGTTCTATCATTATATTATCATCCTCATCTCCTCCTATGTTCTACTTTATCTTTACAATAGTCAATATTCTTAACTAATTTATAGTTTTAATTATAATTTTTTAGTATATATTTGAAATTAATCAATTCTAATCTATTATTTGCAAAACTAATCAATTCTAATCAATAATTTAGAAAACTAATCGATTATAATTAATTATTTAAAAAAATTATCAAATATGATCGATCATTTCGAAAATATAATCGATCAGAATCAATTATCGCTCGAGCGAGACTAGACTCGCTCAAGCGAAATACAACCCGAGAGTACCAATTTTGTGCAGGGGGCGTTTCGCTCACGCGAGAAAGTTGTCGCTCAAGCTGAAATACTAGTTAGATAGCGGTTACATAGGAACCGCTCTTAAAACTCGACTTAGATAGCGGTCAACCGTTGAACCGCTATTATATGGTTTCCATTATGATCGGTCGTAATGCAATTATAACCGATCATAACTATTTTAATCGATTAAAATCTAGTTTCAATCGATTAAAACAATTTCTGCACAAGCGTTTTAATCGATTAAAACTTATTTTTATCAGCTTAAAATAACTTGAAAACTTATATTAACTATTTTTTTATATTATGTTTTTAAATTTTCTATTAGAGAAAACCTTTCATAATTCAAAATGTTAAATACTTTTAAATATTAAAATTAACTTTATCAAAAATTAGGAAAAAAATTAATCCAAAACAGTTCAAAAATGTATTATAACATTGTCAATTTTGAGTTTAATTATATTGTTCATTCTCAAAGTAGAAAAATATATTGTAATTATTTTAATTTAATAAAATATAATTTAAAATTTTAATACTAAAATTAAAAGATTAAATAATAATAAATTTAATTCTTTAAATTCGAGTAGTTAGAAACTAAAATTATAGTTTCTCTGTTTTAAATAATTAAAAAAAATATTAAAAAAAATCAAAACTAGTATTATCTTAAATTTATTAAAAGTGTAATTAAATATCTATTTTCTTAATTTTATTTGTTTCAAACTTCTCAATTCTACATTTTTGTAAGTTCTATCATTATATTATCATCATCATCTCCTCCCATGTTCTACTTTATCTTTACAATAGTCAATATTCTTAACTAATTTATAGTTTTAATTATAATTTTTTAGTATATATTTCGAAATTAATCAATTCTAATCTATTATTTGAAAAACTAATCAATTCTAATCAATAATTTAGAAAACTAATCGATTATAATTAATTATTTGAAAAAATTATCAAATATGATCGATCATTTCGAAAATATAATCGATCAGAATCAATTATCGCTCGAGCGAGACTAGACTCGCTCAAGCGAAATACAACCCGAGAGTACCAATTTTGTGCAGGGGCGTTTCGCTCGAGCGGAAAGTTGTCGCTCAAGCGAAATACAGCTTTAGATAGCGGTTACATAGGAACCGCTCTTAAAAGCTCACTTAGATAGCGGTTAACCGCTGAACCGCTATTATATTGTTTCCATTATTTTAATCGATTATAACCGTTTTAATCGATTAAATCTCGTTTCAATTATGACCGATCATAACTATTTTAATCGATTAAATCACGTTTCAATCGATTAAAACAGCTTCTGACAGACGCTTTAATCGATTAAAACTTATTTTTATCAGCTTAAAATAACTTGAAAAGTTTTAGGAGAAAGTTTTGCAAGTATTTCAATCGATTGAATCGCGAACAATCGATTAAATCAACTTAGAAGATTTTTTGTAAAGTGTTTTAATTGATATAAACGTTGTCGTATCGCTTAAAACAAATCGTTAAACAATCAAGAACGTATTAATGAATTAAAAGAAGTTTTAACAGATTAAAACTGCACTTTTAACAGATTAAAAGAATCTTTTAACAGATTAATTAAACCAGCAGCTTTTGAAAATCTTCTATAAAAACAAGTTTGGCTTGAACTTTTTTAACATACATTGAATATATCATCTTTAAAAATAAATAAATTTATATATATATATATATATATATATATATATATATATTTTTTTTTGCATTTTAATTTTCAAATATTAATTTTTTTATGAAATTAATTTTAATTAAAAAAATTAAAGTGATATATATATATATATATATATATATATATATATATATATATATATATATATATATATATATATATATATATATATATCCAACTATTAAATTATTCAAGATATTAATATAAATTTAAAATATCAATTCAAGTAATTAAAATAATTTTAATTTTTTATAAATACATTGAAATACATTTTTATTAACATACAAGTAATATATATATATATATATATATATATATATACATATATATATATATAAGAGACTAAATTAATAATTAATTTAATTATTGATTTAGTGACCGATTCTGATGACCGAATCGGTGACCGAATTAGTGACCGAATCAGTGACCGAATCAATGACCGAATTAGTGACCGAATCAGTGACCGAATTAGTGACCGATTCAGTGACCGAATCAGTGACCGATTCGTGACCGAATCGATGACCGATTCAGTGACTAATTTAATAATCAATTTTAATTTTTTTATTCACATGCTAAATTAAAAAATAAAATCAAATAATTATATTACTAAATTATTTAATAAGTTAGTAAACAATTTTTTTAAAATATTTATAATTTTATTAAAAATGTTATCAATTATTTTAAATCATTAAGTAAATTTATATTTAAAATATTTTAAATAAAATATTTATATAAATGAAAAATAGTTATCAGTTTAAAAATTATTTTTTTAGTGACTCGAAATTTTAGTCACTAAATCAGCTTACTAAATATAAAAAAAAATCGATCACTAATTTCAGATCACTATTAACCATTTTTGTAGTAAATAATTACATAAATTAAATATAGATTAATTAAAAAAATAAATTAAATAATAAAGTGACTCGAATAGTAACCGATTTTTTGTGACCGAAAATTCGGTTACTATTTCTGATTACTAGACTAAAAAATAATAATTTGGTTACTGATTCGATCACCGATAGTAACTAAATTTTTCGATCACCGATTTCGGTTACTATTTGACATTTTTCTAGTAGTGGGAGAGGATAGTCTAGGAAACTCTAGATCAATATATAGGGTAATTAGAGATGTGTTATGAATAAATAAATAAAAAAATATTAGACTTTCTACATCGGTTCCTTACAACCGATGTGGAAAGTCACACTTTCTACATCGGTTGTATCTACATCGGTTCTAGAACCGATGTTAAAAGTCCCTGGGAATCGATGTTAAAAGCCTATTTTGTACTAGTATGATGATGATTTAAGAACAAAGAACATAGAGTGTTGAAGACTTGTATTGTTGTGTAATAACTCTGTTTTGATGAGTTTGAGTCTGTAATATTAGAGTCTAAGATAGTCGGTATATAGTCTACTCTTTAGAAGCTTCAAAAACTCATATTTATCAGAAAGCCTCGGGTTTAATCGATTAAATCATCAGATAATCAATTATTACAGTGAGAAAAATCATTTTCTGTATCTGTTCACTGTAATAATCGATTAACACACCTGTTAATCGATTAACAGGCCTGTTAATCGATTAACAGGGCACTTAATCGATTAAAACAGAGAGTTTTTGGGTTCTGTTGATTTTGGCTCTGTAATAATCGATTAACACTTCATTTAATCGATTATTTCAGTCAGATTTTGATTTTCAACTTCAAATTAAACCTATTTTCGAAAACCCTAATCCCAATACTCCAAGTTCTGAAAATCCCCAATTCCCAAACCCTAATTCATCTACTTAGGGTTCTCTATGGCTCTCAGAAAAATTGAACAACCTTTTTCAAACAAAAGTTAAGTGTTGTGAGTGCCAGAGAACTGTTTGTTGGAGGAAAAAGGGGCTTTTGGAACCTGGTGTGGGCTAGAAGCGATAAGAATCACTAAGTGGAGTTCTTAGTAGATTGTGTGTTGTGCCATCTCTAGGGAAAGTTGTTCTTCATCTCTTGTGGGTTTCAAGAGAGGTGTTTTCTTTATTTTATCTTTTCAATTGTTATCTGTTTGTAACAACTTTGATTATAGTGACAACGTTAATCCTCTGTTTTGAGTGATTAGCAACTGGACGTAGGGTCTTTTGATCCGAACCAATATAAATCTCCTGTGTAAGACTTTATCTCTATTCTATTTACGTTTACACAGCATTTTAATCGGTAAAATTTGGGAAAAAATTTTAAAACCTAATTTTTGTTAAGAAACCAATTCACCCCCCCTCTTGGTTTTTGTCCGACAACGCGAACATTCCGTTGCGCGATTCTAACAAGTGGTATCAGAGCTTGCTTTGATAGTCATTCAAACTTTTCGAAAATGGCCGGACAAAATCAAATTTTTGCCGAAGGTGCGTCTATCAACAGACCCCCACTTTTTGCGGGTCAAAATTATCCTTTCTGGAAAGTAAGAATGCAAATTTTTTTAGAGTCTGTTGATAGAGGCGTTTGGGACGTTATTTTAAACGGTCCCTATATTCCTAAAGTTACTGAGAACGGTGTAGATGTTCTTAAACCTTTTTCTAGATGGTCAACAGAGGAAAATAGAAAAGCACAATTTGACGTTAGGGCTAGAAATATTATTTCATCTACTTTAACCCTTGACGAGTTTTACAGGATCTCTGTTTGTAAAAGTGCTCAAGAGATGTGGGAAATGCTAAGAGTGACCCACGAAGGTACCGATGACGTTAAGAGAGCACGGAAAAATTCCCTAATCCAAGAATACGAGATGTTCCGGATGCAACAAGGGGAAACGATAGTTGACGTTCAAAAGTGTTTCACTCATATTGTGAACCATCTCACCGGATTAGGTAAAATCTTTGACGTTGATGAATTGAATGTTAAAATCTTAAAATCTTTGGATAGGAAATGGCAACCTAAGGTGGCGCCCATCTCGGAGTCACAAAACCTTGCCACAATGTCTATGGCGGCGCTCTTTGGAAAGTTGAGAGAGCATGAGCTAGAGCTAGGAAGACTAAATGAAGAGGAAGGACAATATCAAAAGAAGAACTTAGTCTTCAAAACTGAAATTTCCAAAGGTAAGAATACAAAGGAAGAAGAAGACTCGGAAAATGAAGAAGAAGAATTGAGTCTTATGATAAAGAAATTTACAAAATTCATGAAAGCCAAAGAAAGACATCCCTTCAAAGGTAAAGGAAAGGTATGGGAAAATTCTTCTGTAAATATCAAATGCTATGGTTGTGGTGAAGCAGGACATATGAAGACCGAATGTCCAAACAAGAAAAACGAAGAAATCAAAGGCAAAAAGTTCTTCAAGAAGAAAGCCTACATTGTTTGGGACAACAGTGATTCAAGTTCGGAATCAAGTGACTCGGAAGTTGAAGCCAATATTTGCTTAATGGCAAATGACAACATATCTTCTGACTTTGAGGTAAGTGATTCCGACTCATCCTCAAGTGATGATGAAAATAATTATGATGAACTGCAAAATACATACAATGAATTGTTTAGTGCCTTTAAGGACTTGAAAAATGAATATAAAGCTGTGAAAAAGAGTTTAAGTAGATCCGAAAAGGAGGTTGACTCATTAAAAACGAAAATCACATGCTTAGAGGAAAAGGAAACCTTAGAAACGAAAATTGTATGCTTAGATGAGAATGATGATAAGAACTTAGCATGTGCATCTTGTAAAGAGTATGAATATGACTTAGATATACTTAACCATTTGTTAGATAAAGCCGAAAAGGAAATAAGTGACTTTAAGAAGGAGAAAATTGTTTTAGCTCAAAATAGTGTAAATCATCAAGATCCTTTGAAAAAGCCTAAAAAGAAAAACAAAAGAGTATGGGTAGAAAAAGGAACTAGAGCATCTATTATTGGAAATGCATCTTATTCAAAAGCAACATCTAAATCATGTTTTTACTGTATGCACTACAAGAAAATCGCGTATTATCGATGGATATTTACCGACGGAATTGTAGCCGTCGGAAAATAATCATTACCGACGGAAATTACCGACGGATATAAAATATTTGTGAAATTTGATGTTATCGACGGATATATCCGTCGGTAAAATAATAATTAGTTACCGACAGATATATCCGTCGATAAATCCGTCGGTAATTTATAGATGAATTTACCGACGGATATATCCGTCGGTAGAATCTGTCGATAAATTAACAAGTAATTATCGACGGATATATCCATCGGTAAATTCATATGTAAATTAAAAATTATTTACCGACCGGATAAATCCGTCGGTAAAATTATATAATATAATTTAATTATTCACTAGTTAAAAAATAAAATATTTTTTATTTAATAATTTAATTTAATCATAATTAGATTAATTTATAATAATTTATTAAATTAAGTAATTTTAAAAATAAATATTTAATTATATATAAATATATATAAATATATATATATATATATATATATATATATAAATATATAAATATATAAAAATATAAAAATATATAATATAAAAATATATAAATATATAAATATAAAATATAAAATATATAAATATATAAATATATAAATATATATAAAAATATAAAAATATATATAAATATATATAAATATATATAAATATATATAAATATATATAAATATATATAAATATATAAAAATATATAAAAATATATATATATATATATATATAAATATATATAAATATATATAAATGTATATAAATATATATAAATATATATAAATATATATAAATATATATAAATATATATATAAATATATATAAAAATATATATAAATATATATAAAAATGTATATAAATATATATAAATATATATAAATATATATAAATATATATAAATATATATAAATATATATAAATATATATAAATATATATAAATATATATAAATATATATAAATATATAAAAATATATAAAAATATATATAAATATATATAAATGTATATAAATATATATAAATATATATAAATGTATTTGTATATTTGTATATATATAAATGTATTTGTATATTTGTATATAAATATAATTTATTTGTAAATTGTTATCAAGAAATTCTAGTAGCTTAGTGGTTGGAGTATCGAGTCTCTAACTCTAAGGTACTGGGTTCAATCCTAGCAATGACATTTCTCTTAATCCGACAATAATTGAAAGAATAAGAATATAAGGGGGAGGGGTTCTATAAAAAAAATAATGTTATAAATAAGTAAAATATTTAATAATTAATAAAATTATTATCGACGGATCCGGATCCGTCGGTGACAAGCGAATTTCCGACGGATTTTTGGCCGTCGGAATTCCGTCGGTAATATTCATTTACCGACGGATTTTGACCGTCGGTAATTTTAATATTTCTTGTAGTGATGAAACAAGGTCACACTTCAAATAGATGTAAAATAAAACATTTTGGTGTTCCTAAAGGAAAATACATTTGGGTTCCTATTGTTAAATAATGTGTTTATCTCTAACCCCAAGGACCCAAAAGTTATGGGGACCTAAGTTTACTATGTTTTTGTTTTGTAGAAAACTTCCAAATCAAAGAAGTCTATGTGGTATCTTGAAAGCGGATGCTCAAAGCATATGACCGGTGATAAAACGAAATTTGTGAGTTTCAAAGCTAAAGAACAAGGATGTGTAACTTATGGGGACAACAACAAAGGAAAAATTCTTGGAATTGGAAATATAGGTGGTGCAAACACATTGGAGATTAAGGACGTGCTTCTTGTTGATGGTCTAAAGCATAATCTCCTTAGCATAAGACAACTATGTGACAAAGGATTTAAGGTAATATTTGAAAGTAAATTTTGCACTATACATTTGATAGATTCCGAAAATATAGCATTAAAAGGCATTAGGCATAATAACATATACTTGATTGATTTAAATTGTATACATGATTCTAGTATAACATGTTTAGTTGCTAAGGAAGAGAACCCTTGGTTATGGCATAAGAGAGCAGCTCATATAAATATGCATCATTTAAATAAATTGATATCAAAAGACTTAGTTATTGGTTTGCCTAAGTTAAAGTTTGAAAAAGATAGGTTATGTGATGCATGTCAAAAAGGTAAACAAGTAAAATCATCATTTAAATCAAAGAATGTTATTTCCACTTCAAAAACCCTAGAATTATTACATTTAGACTTATTTGGTCCTTCTAGGATAAAAAGCTTTGGTGGAAATTATTATGGACTTGTAATTGTTGATGACTTTTCTAAATATACTTGGACATTTTTCTTGACAATGAAAAGTGAAGCTTTTAAGGTCTTTAGAAAGTTTGCAAAGCAAATTCAAAATGAGAAAGACCTAAGAATTAAAGTTTTAAGAAGTGACCATGGTGGTGAGTTTCAAAATGAAAAGTTTGAAAATTATTGTGAGGAAAATGGAATATTGCATAATTTTTCTGCTTCTAGGACTCCCCAACAAAATGGTGTAGTTGAAAGGAAAAATAGGTCACTAGAGGAACTTTCTAGAACAATGCTAAATGAATCAAATGTTCCTAAATATTTTTGGGCCGATGCGGTAAGTACTGCATGTTATGCTTTGAATAGAATGCTCATTAGGCCAATTATAAAATCAACTCCCTATGAATTGTTAAATGGTAGAAAGCCTAATGTTGCTCATTTGAAAATATTTGGATGTAAGTGCTTTGTGTTAAATAATGGAAAGGACAACTTAGGAAAATTTGACTCAAAAGCTGATGAGGGCATTTTTCTAGGTTATTCATTAACTAGCAAAGCTTATAGAGTGTTTAATAGAAGAATCTTAAATATTGAAGAATCTATACATGTTACTTTTGATGAAATTGTAGACCTTGGGGAAAATCCTCTTGAGTCAAATAAAGAACTTGCAGGTGATGATGAGTACATAAGTGAGGCTCTTGATGAATTTTATTTGGAAGAAAATGAGTCTTCTTAAACACCTGAATTAGCAAAAGAATGGCAATCACCAAGAGGACTCTCAATGGACAATATCATTGGTGATATCTCAAAAGGGGTAAGAACTAGAAATATGAATAATTTCTGCATGTCTGTAACTTTTGTATCACAGATAGAACCCAAAAATGTTGAGGAAGCGCTTCAAGATGACCAATGGTGCATAGCTATGCAAGAGAAACTTAACCAATTTGAAAGGAATCAAGTCTGGGAATTAATCCCAAGAGAAAACATCAAGTAATTGGAACTAAATGGGTATTTAGAAATAAACTTGATGAAGATGGAAACATAACAAAGAATAAAGCCAGACTTGTTGTCAAAGGCTACTGTCAGGAGGGAGGTATTGATTATGATGAAACTTATGCTCCTGTTGCCAGGTTAGAGGCTATACGCCTACTTCTTGCTTATGCATCTTTGATGAAATTTAAATTATATCAAATGGATGTTAAAAGTGCATTTTTGAATGGTTTTATTAAAGAAGAAGTTTATGTGGATCAACCCCTTGGATTTGAAGATTTTAGTTATCCTAATCATATTTTTAAATTAAAGAAAGCATTATATGGGTTGAAACAAGCTCCTAGGTCTTGGTATGAAAGACTAAGTAGTTTTCTAACTTCAAATAATTTTTCTAGAGGAAAAATTGATTCTACTTTGTTTATAAAGAAAGTAAAAGAACATATCTTATTGGTCCAGGTATATGTTGATGATATTATTTTTGGATCAACTGATAATTCTTTGTGTGTAGAATTTTCTAAGATAATGCAGGGAGAGTTTGAAATGTCTATGATGGGAGAATTAACATTCTTCCTTGGACTTCAAATCAAGCAACTTAAAGATGGTATTTTTGTCTCTCAAACCAAATACTGCAAAGAGATACTTAAAAAGTTTGGAATGGACACTTCAAAGGAAGCTAACACACCCATGGGAACTTCATGCTATTTAGACAAGGATGAATCAGGTTTGGAAATTAATCAATCTATGTATAGAGGTATGATAGGTTCACTGTTATACTTAACTGCAAGTAGACCTGATATTATGCATTCTCTGTGTGTGCGCTAGATTTTAGGCATGTCCAAAAGAATCTCACCTAACTGCAGTAAAACGTATTTTAAAATATTTAAAAGGAACTACTGGTTTTGGTTTATGGTATCCATCTGAAGCTTGTACTAGTTGAATAGGTTATTCTGATGCTGATTATGTTGGATGCAAAATAGATAGAAAGAGTACTAGTGGGACATGTCATTTGTTAGGTTCATCTTTAGTATCTTGACATTCTAAGAAACAGGCATGTGTTGCTTTATCCACCACTGAAGCTGAATATATTGCAGCTGGTAATTGTTGTGCTCAAATTTTATGGATGAAACAACAACTATAAGATTATAGTATATTTCTAAATGACATTCCTTTGATGTGTGATAATACGAGTGCAATTAATCTTACTAAGAATCCAGTAATGCACTCTAGGACCAAACATATAGAAATTAGACATCATTTCTTGAGAGATCATATAAGTAAAGGAAACTGTAAAATTGAGTATGTTGATACAAAGCATCAGTTAGCAGATATTTTTACTAAGTCTCTACCCAAGGATAGATTCTATGATCTTAAAAGAGACTTAGGGATATTAGAAATAGCTTAAATTCTGTTTAATTAGACAATTTTGGATGGTTGTAATGATATAATTCATTATGTAGAATGTTAATAGATTATCATATGTATAAACCTCAAAAATTTGATGAACTCTCTGGAATAATCGATTATTTGGATTTATAATTGATTATTTGCACCCAAAACACCCAAAACATGACATTTCTCTCTGGATTAATCGATTAACTCGCCAGATAATCGATTAAACTCAGTGTTAATCGATTAACTGCTTGAATTAATCGATTAAATAGGTATGGTACTGGTTTAATCGATTAATTCAAGATTTAATCGATTAAACCTGGCAAGTTTTGTTTTCTAGCCGTTGCCAACGGCTCTCTTGACCTTCATTCACTCCCATATGACCGTTGGAGATGTTTGGTTATAAATAGGGACCTCCATTTCACTTCTACTCATTTCTATTTCTTGAATTCAAGCTTTCTTGCCTCATTCTATCACTCTTGCCTTCTTCTAACATCACTTGTCTTCCTAAATCTTTCTTGTTACTCCTCTAATTCTACAATGGCCTCATCTTCTCGTGCTAAAATTCCCACCAGAAGAAGATCTGCACCCTCATCTCATCCCCGTCCTAATTCTGTAGAAGGATGGATCTCTGATGCTGAAGGCCGACAAGAATTTCTGTCTTATTGGAAGGAACGTGGTATTATCTCTCCCAAATTCCTTATTGGTGATCAATTCATCAATAAGGGATTCAATTTTCCTAATCTCCTTGAAATTCAAGGAGTTCTCCCTTTCATCCAAATGCAAGGTACGTATTATCCTGACTTAGTTAGGGTATTTTACTCTAGGTTCAAATTCAGAGATCAAATAGCTACCTCTCGTGTAAAGGGGGTAACAATTATTCTTGATGATGATATTTGGGAAAACGTTGCCCATTTTCCTATAAGAGAAGATGCTATTAACGTGTTTAGTGAGTTAGATGATTTTGACAGGATCATGGCTTACCGTTCTTTTCTACGAAACTCTTCCATGGAGATTGGGCGTCTCCTTCTAGCTGGACCTTTGAAGAAGGAGGAACGCATGATTTTGCATTTACTTGTCTGGATCCTATGTCCCCGGGCTACGAATCATGTTCAATGTTCTTCAATCGATCTTCGTATTATTCATGCCATAATGAATAATGAGCCTTTAGATTGGGGCATTCTTGTCACCATGACTATGTTAAAAGCCAAACGCCATCCCACCTTCAAAATTCCATATGCCCTCCTTATCTCTCACATTCTTGAATACAAAGGAGTAAATGTCGAAGGTGAACAAACAGTACGAACGACTAACTTAAATCGCATGCTGGACAACACATTAACCCAACTCCAAATGGTGCGTGTCAACAATATTTATGTTCACAAGGATGACGTTCCAAATGAAGATGAAGATAATGAAGATTCTGATGAAGATATGTTATCTGATATGAACCAGAGGATGCAGACATTCTTCACTCTTTTTGGAGTATGACATGAGGAAATAATTCGCCGTATCTCTGATGTAGATGATAAAGTGTGCCATTTAGAAAATAAATTTGATGCACACTTTCATAGTGATAGTGAAGAATTTTAAAGTTTGTTTTTATTTTCTCTTGTGTTGTAATGTATTTTCACTTCTGAAATAAAATGTGGTATTCTTTTATTGCTTTGTTTGAGGGGGAGTTATCTCCAAGTTATGCATATGTTGAGGGGGAGCTCTTAATTTTTTATCATAATCAAAATAGGGGGAGAAATATTTAAAGCCTCTTATGATTGAATTTAAATATTATCTGGTATGTTTAATGTGTTTGTTAGTGTGACAGATAAAACAGTTTATTACAAGGATTTAAAAGAAAATTTTGATCATCATAAAAAAGGGGGAGATTGTTGAACATACAAGGACTTGATGTTGAACTTACATGGACATGAAACTTGTTGATTTTGATGATGATTCAAGAACAAAGAACATAGAGTGTTGAAGACTTGTATTGTTGTGTAATAACTCTGTTTTGATGAGTTTGAGTCTGTAATATTAGAGTGTAAGATAGCCGGTACATAGTCTACTCTTTAGAAGCTTCAAAAACTCATATTTATCAGAAAGCCTCGAGTTTAATCGATTAAATCATCAGATAATCGATTATTACAGTGAGAAAAACCATTTTCTGTATCTGTTCACTATAATAATCGATTAACACACCTGCTAATCGATTAACAAGCTCGTTAATCGATTAACAGGGCACTTAATCGATTAAAACGAGAGTTTTGGGGTTCTCGTTGATTTTGGCTCGTAATAATCGATTAACACTTCATTTAATTGATTATTTCAGATCGATTTTGATTTTCAACTTCAAATTAAACCTATTTTTGAAAACCCTAATCCCAATACTCCAAGTTCGAAAATCCCCAATTCCCAAACCCTAATTCATCTACTTAAGGTTCTCTATGGCTCTCGAAAAATTGAACAACCTTTTTCAAACAAAAGTTAAGTGTTGTGAGTGCCAGAGAACTGTTTGTTGGAGGAAAAAGGGGCTTTTGGAACCTGGTGTGGGCTAGAAGCGATAAGAATCACTAAGTGGAGTTCTTAGTGGATTGTGTGTTGTGCCGTCTCTAGGGAAAGTTGTTTTTCATCTCTTGTGGGTTTCAAGAGAGGTATTTTCTTTATTTTATCTTTTCAATTGTTATCTGTTTGTAACAACTTTGATTATAGTGACAACGTTAATCCTCTATTTTGAGTGATTAGCAACTGGACGTAGGGTCTTTTGATCATAACTAGTATAAATCTTCTGTGTAAGACTCTATCTCTATTCTATTTACGTTTACATAACATTTTAATCGGTAAAATTTGGGGAAAATTTTTAAAACCTAATTTTTGTTAAGAAACCAATTCACCCCCTCTAGGTTTTTGTCCGACAACGCGAACATTCACTGCTAGCGATTCTAACAAGATAGAGACTAATAATTTTAGCAATATTAAAACATTAGTTCTTTGTTAAAATGGTTAAAATGAATTATTACATTAAAAATTTCATAAAAGGGATTTTGAAGATTTCAAAAAAAAAAATTGAAAGTTGCTTTTAAGTATTTAAAATTTATTATAATATTTTATATTCTTAGATACAAGTTTCTTTCACACGATATATCGTGTATATATATAATAAACACATTTGAATTTATATTGAATAATAATAATAATAATAATAATAATAATAATAATAATAATAATAATAATAATAATAATAATAATAATAATAAAATTAAAAAAATTCTTTCAACGTTAACAATTTGAGTGGATCTAACAGCTGTCAGTGAACTCTTAATTGCTGATATTAATTCCAAACTTTTTTTATGACGATAGATATTAAAACTCCTTTCAATCTTTAAACAGTTGGCAAGAGATAAATAAATAACCTAAAACGAAATACACCTTTGTTATGTCTATATAAACTCTTATTTCAAAAATAAAATAAAAACATTTTTGCAATTAAAATTCTTATTCGGTTGTTGAACACGTGAGGCATCAGCAAGTTGGCGTTGATAGTTAGGAACATGATGACTTGATTTGGTGGATGAGTAGTTGCTTTCAGTCTCACGTGCTTTTTCTAATATGTTGACTGTCTCTCACAATATCTTTATTTTCTTTTTATTTATTCTTATTCTTACTTTTTAATGAAATATAAATTTTTAATTTGTGTTCCAATTAATCACTCTTTCTTAACAAAAGTAATGTATTTAGTGATAAAATGAAATTATTTTAATAAATTAATGTGAGACAAAGATAATATGTTATATCTTATGACAATTATTTAATGCTCGAAAATCAATACTTCCTCAATCGAGTTTATAATTTATATTATAATGAATTCTTTATTATATTTTAATTACTTAAATGTATTTTTAGTCTATTTTAATTCTTAAAAAAATTCCCTAAAATTGAAAATTACTATTTTTAATCCTAATGTTTAAATTGAGGTTTTAGTCTCAATAGTTTTTTTTAATGACTAATTTTTGTAAAAGAACATCTATATTAGGATAATTTCTTTTAAAACAGTGAAAATAATAATAGAAAATTACCAATGAAAATAAAAGGCTAAGCTATGCATTACAAAATTGGAGCAAACTAAGATATAATATTTTAAGATGATATAAATATTTTTTGTATTTAACTAAAAATAATTATTTTTATAACAAACGTATTATAATATAAAAACAATATAAACTTGTAAAATTAATATATTTATACATATTACTTTTATCAAGATTTAATAAAAAATAATTATATATTAAAATATAATTAAATTAACAACATAATAAAAAAGACATCACAATTTCGTGTGTATCATTTCCTTATAACAATATTATCAACATAAATGAAGAGGGTTGTAATGCTTGAATCTATAAACTTGAGAAAAAGTGAGTGATCAACATAAGATTGTTTATAATTTTTGGATATAAGAAAGTTTGAAAATTTGATATACCATTGCCAACTAAATTGCTTGAGTCCATGGAGAGATATGTGAAAATGATAAATCTTTTGTGTGTTGCGAAAATTTAGTATATAGATTAACCACCTTTCATGTATACTTCTTCGTGCAAATCATCATGAAGGAATCCATTGTTGACATCTAATTATTTTAATTTTAATTATATATAACAACCAAGGGGAGTAAAAAACAAACAATAATTAATTTTATCACAAGGGAAATGTTTCAGTGTAATTAAAACCCTCTTATTATGTGTAATTTATAGCTAGTCATGCTTTGTACCTATTAAGGGAACCATCATCATCATATTTTATTTTATAGACTCACTTCCAACCAATGGCAGACCATTTGGGAGGGAGCTCGTTAATGATCCACATTCGATTAGTTTCAAGGGTTTGGATTTCATATTATGCATTGTTTTGACCTAATGCTCACTTTTACAAGCTTCATTATAAAAGGTCAGTTCTATGTTAACATCTATGTTTATGATCAACCTTTGAAAGAAGATGACAATCTTTCATTATAGAGGTAGTTCATAATGGGATTTCTGATGTTGTGGTTGGAGTCAGCAGAGGTAATATGGTCATTTTTTAGGTAAGTGGGTAGTTGTGTAGTTTCATTCATTCTTCAAAGGTTATAATACTGAGTGTTATCAAAGTTATCATTATTATTATTTGAAATTCTATGTAAGCTTGTTGTTGGTAATCTCGATGTTGGTAAGCTCAGTGTTAGTAAGCTTGGTGTTGATAATTTTGGCGTTAACTCATGGATAAAACTATCATCATATAAATCAGATCTAATGGGTAAAGAAGATTTATAGAAATGTTCACTATCAATATTTTTAGTGGAAGAAAAATGCTTTTCATGAAAAATTAAATTGTAGGAAGCAACAAAATTATTAGTCTTAAGATTATAGAGGAGGTAACTTTTTGTTATAGGTTGGAATTCGAGGAAGATGGTTGGATTAACATGATCATCCAATTTCTTTCTTTGTATAGTTAAAGTGTTAATGTAAGAAAGACAAAAAAAGAACATGAAGAATGTTTAAGTCAGGATGCTTAACATGGAGTTTATTATAGGACGAGTTGTTAAGGTAAGAAGTAGGAATGGAATTTACTAGGTAGGCAACATGATTTAGAGCAAAATATCACGATTAGAATGAAAAAGCAAAACACAAGTTACTTTTAAGATATGTTGATGTTTTTTTTCAATAATAATTTCATTTTGTTAGAAATTTCAATGCAATTGGTTTTATGAATAATGTCTTTGGATTTAAAGTAATTTCTCATGATATACGCAGGACCATTATCAGACCTACCAATCTTGACATATTTTTCAAATTATTATTCTAAATATGTGATAAAATTGATTAGGAGATTGTCAATTTTGTCTTTGTTATTCATAAGATAGATCCAAGTGTAATGTGTGCAATCATTAATAATAATAATAATAATAATATTAATAAGGTATTTATGACCATGCAAACACATATTGGGACAAGGTCCCCAAATATCAACACGCAAAAGAGCAAAAGGGGTCATAACATGTGAATTACTCAAGTTAAGGGGTAAATGTTTTTGCTTAGCTATGTGACAGACATTACAAGGTCGATTCTTATTAAAATGAATATAAGAATATTGTTTGCCTAATAAATAAATGCTCATCAAACAAATGCTCAAGCCAAACACGCCCGACCAAGATCCACCATTAGATTCAACAACAAAATAATACATAGAATGAGATAGAGAGAAAGCGAAGATGTATAGATTGATTATAATATTAACTAAACTAATCTTTTCTTTGGTTATCCTATCCTCGATAATAGAAGAATTATTAGAAAAAATAATATTATATTTTAATGGAGAAATTAATTTAGAAATTAAGATTAAATTGTACGCAAATGAAGGGGAAAAAAACATCCTCCATATAGAAATTCATACTAAACATTTCGAGTCCTTGTGGATAACATAAACTTTTTCACTATTAAAAGATGACAAGTAACATGATGAATAGGAAATAGATAAATATTTTTAATTAATTACATTTCTATTACTCGTGAATAAAACCTAATTCAATTAGATAGGGTAATAGGATTTCTCAATCCATAAAGACTCGTACTTGTCCAATCACTAGTGGAGAAAAAATGATAATAAATTATTTATTAAATTGCAAAATTAATAAATACATCTCATAAACCATAAAGAATAAATTTTATCATAGGCAAGTTGCATATGAAAAAATAAATTTAAAATAAATAAAAATTCATCATATTAGTTTGAGTGTACCTATTATCAAAATTGAAGTGATTTATTAACATTATGTCTATGTTCAAGTAAGTTTATTTTCTAGAGATTCCATTCATCAAAATATTACAAAAAGTAAAGAGTATTTCATGTCAAATATGCATCGCATAAAAACACACACGCATTGTTAGTATATTTCTCACAATTTCCATCATTGTTTCATACATATTAGTGGCTCTTGTGCTTGATATATTTTGTTTAGATTGTGTGACATCTCCGACGCTGACGAGAGCGGGGAGTGATCGTCGGTGCAGTGAGGTACAGACAAGGAGCGGCTCCTGGTAGACTTCTAGTATAAGGGTCATATGAATGAACTGAAACACACCGAAAGTAAAGGGATCTAGAGTTTGTATAGGTATGAGACTATACAGTTGAAGGATAACTTAAGAGAATTAATTGGTACTATCTATACTAACAAAATGCATTTACTTTTCGGTGGTCTATCACGTAAGAACTTTATAGTTAGCGTATTTGACTTGGAGAAATTGTGGGAGTGTGTTTGACTTGGAGAAATTGTGGGATGAGTGACCTTCTAATCACAAATTCATGCAATTTTGATGTGTATGAAATACTCTAAGCAAAAGGATAAATGAAAAAAAATAAAAAGTAAAAAAGATAAAATAAAAGACATTGATTACCACTTGTGGCCAATATTTGAGAAACTTTTTGGAAGGAGTCCTAAATGATTCAAAGGTTTAAGGTGTTGTTTGATGGGTTTAACCAACTATAATTTCTTGGTCTTTCATTACATTTGTTTTCACACCTTATCTTGGTCTTTCTAACATTCCACCTTTTGGTCACAAGGGGAGTAATATTCTCAATCAAAGGTTTTGAATGAAAAAAATTATTGGAAATTTCATATTGGGGAAAATTTATCATATTTAGTGCATTTATCCAATTAATTGACAAGTTTGTTTAAAGCAAATCTTTTGAGCATAAAAATAAAAAAATAATTTTATCATCAACATGCTTGTAAAAAAAAAAAAGGGAAAAAAATGCTATAAGACTTGCTATCTAAATATTTTGTCAAAAGAAATGTTACGGTAAAATTTTCTAACTATCAAAAAGGATTGCCTTTTCATGCTCCACACACGATGACAAAACTCATGTTTTAACTTGGGAAGCTGTTTTTATTGTTGAACAAAACTCATGTTTTAACTTGGGACGAATTTTTTTTTTTTTTTTTAAATGTTGATTTCTAAGTTTTTCGCGGTTGGATTTTATATTAAAAAGTAATTTAAATTAAATATAATTTAAATGCATTTTGATTTGTTTTAATTTTATAATTTTACAGTTTGATTTAGATCATATTTACGATTTTTTATTATAAAAATTTATATATTTTATAATAAAATAATTATTAAATAAATATATTATAAAATCATTATTTATAATATTTATAAATTCACATCTATGTTTTTCTATGTTTGTTCATGACATGGTCATGCATAATTTATATTGGAGTAAAAAATTTCTCTAACATTAACATCATTTACCTCTTTCATTCAACATTTGCTCAATACATATAAGTCCAACTCTTGATTAATTTTGATTAAATAATATATTATTAATAAATAAATAGATATAAAAAGGAAAAGAAGATAAAAGAGTAAGAGAACTATAAATATATTAAATAATCATTAAATTTAAAAAATAAAAATCATAAATTATAAGAGAGTTATACAAAACTTTGGAATGAGTAGGACCTTCAACTTTTAATAAGATCACTCAGTGAGTCCAATGATTACCTCAAATTATAATAATGATACGTGAAGATAGAAAGTAAGGTAAACTAATATTTAACTTAAGAATACATGTTATGCAATTTTAATATTATTTTTTTATATTAATAATGATCTTTTATTATATTAATAATAAAAAATATAAGAAAATTTCTAATAAATTATTTAATTTGTATAATTTATCAATTGCTTAATTTAGGATATAAAAGTTACGATAATTAAAAAATAAAACAACTTACCATATCATATATTATTGAAACGACTAATATTTTAGTCAATTTCTTATGAGACGCTATAAGAGTAAATATTATTACTCTTATCAAGCTAAATATATTTAAAAGATAACTTTTTTCTAAAACTATAATTATAATATATTAGTTAAATTCAATAAAAATTGGTTAATGGAATTCAATGTATTTCTAACTTTAGAGTTTTAGATAAATTAATGATTCTCGACCTTTTTTTAAGATATACCCTAATTATAAATGTTTTTTAAAAATAACTTTTAATAATAATAAAATCAGGTAAAAATTTAAAAAATATAAATGGATTCACTTGCATACACACCTCTATCAATTTTTGAGAATTTTTATAATTAAAAAAATAAAATATTACTTAAAATTAAATTAATTAAATTTAAATTTTAACAATTAAATATTTTTTGTATGAATAAAAGCTATTATTATTTATGATTATGATAATTTTCTATTAAAATAAAATACATTTATTAAATTTATTTTCTTTTATAAGATTAAAGTGAGATAAATATTTTAAAATATAAATAATATATTTATTTAGTTATAAAATATGATAAATATTATAAGGTGATAATATCTGAGCTCAAAAAATTGACTTTATATATTAACTTTTTAAAAATCAGATTACACTAGTCGGTTTAATAAGTAACCGGTTTAAAAACTTGTAATTAAATTAAAATAAAATAAAAAAATTGAAAAAAAAATTAACTTAGATTTTAGGTTGAACAGATATTAGTAAAAAAAAAATTTAAATGATCTTTTTTTAATATTAATTTTTTTATAAAAAATATAATATATTTTTATTTTTTATTTTATATTAACTATTTTATAAAAAATATAATATATTTTTGTTTTTTTATCTTATATTAATTAAATAAGTTTAGATAATAGTTATTTTAACATATTTTTATCATATTTTAATAATTATTCATTTTTTTATCTTTTTAATATATTTTAAATATGTAATTTTTATTATAATTTATATCGTGAAAGTAATTTTTATTATTTTTTTATAAAAATTATTATTACTATTAATTTATTATATTATAAAAATATTATTTTAATTCTGATTAAATGTTGATTAAACCTGTAAATTTGAATTCATGTTTTTACAATATTGATATAGAATTAAAATGATCAATTTTGATTTAAAGAATAAAACGAATTACTTTAAATTTGATGGAATTAATGAATATTTTAAATTATGCGTTTGATGGATATTTAAAGAAAAGGTAAAAAAGCGTGGTGTCCCATGAAGGTTGTATTAGGAAGGAGTAATTGACATGCACTAGAGCTTGAAAGTGAAGTCACCATCCACCATGTCACTTTCCTTAGACAGTGAGATATATGGGACCATGCCTCCATCTGCAGTATCCCACCATGAATTTTGTCTCCAAGTCCATTTCATGTTACTCGTTGGGGGAAACAATTTTGCATGTATGGACATTAATAACTATGATGCTAACCACACCTTCCATCATCCTTCATACACTTCATCTCGCTATCGAAATGATACATCTTCAGACCCCACAACAACACAGTGTGATCGTTCTTTCCACTGCCATGCTTGCCCCACCACCCTAGTAAGAAATATCAATTTAATCAGGAAACTACAAAGTTTTCCCCAAAATATTTGTCCAATTTAGATATTTCTTTTAACTCAGAATTTGATTCTTCGTAATTAAATTTTAGTAGTCCAGTTCTACATCTTGGTTAAAAAAATTAAAAAAATTGAGATTCGACTGCTCAGAAATCCATTTTTTATAACATTATTTTCGTTTCTCGAAACATTATTGAAAAATATAAATAAAATATAATTTTTTTTACTTATTACAAAATTTGAATTTTTTTATCATGTTAATTAATTAATGAACTATTAAAATAACTATTAAAAGTGTAAATTAAATCTAAAATTAATTATTATTGTTAATGTTAATATTATAAAATTAATATTTTGACTTTACAATTATTAATATATTTATAAATTTAGTATTAATAAGAAAATTAATTATTTAAATTATGATAATGTATTTTTTATATAAGAATTATAACAAATATTTGTATTTAATATAATTAAAATATTTTATTTTATTTTTATATAATATTAATTATTTTATTAAGAAAATTCGATTTCATAGACTAACCATATATATATATATATATATATATATATATATATATATATATATATATATTAATTAAGAAAGTTCGATTTCATAAAAAAAAACTATGAGTAATCATAAATATATATAATATGAATGAGAATTTTGTGAAGTTTTTCATTAGTAAAATTTTGGCAATATGTGATAAATTATTAGACGAATTAGATTGAGAAGGGCGTTTGAACAAAACTGTTGAATTATTTTTGCAAAGGGATGTTACCTAGTGTGAGAGGTAGTTTGATCACAAATAAGCAAACTAACCAAGGTGACATGTAATAAAAGGATCGGACAAGAGAGTAAATTTTAGTCAAACAACCTATTGGTGTGTTTGAAACTTATAAACCCTTTCACACAATTTTCACAAGAGTTTAAAACAGTATTCAATGGAATATGTAAATAAGTAAGAAAGTTATCACTATAATAAATATTGAAAATATCGACTCTCAAAAAAAAATTATAATTGCCATAATTCAAACCCAATACCTTTAAATTGGAGACGGATACTCTAATCATTAAGCTCCTAGAATTTTGCGATAATAATTTATAAATAAATTATATTTATAAACAAATAAATGTATATCTATATAAATATATAAATACAAATATATTTATATATTTATATATTTTGATATATTTATATATAAATAAATATTTATTTTTTAAAACTATTTAATTTAATAAATTAATCTAATTATGATTAAATTAAATTATTAAATAAAAAAATATTTAATTTTTTAATTAGGTGAATAATTAATTTATTAGAATATATTAATTAATTATTATATAATTTTACCAATCGGATATATCCGTCGGTAACTAATTATTAATTTACCAACAGATATATCCGTCGGAAAAACCAAATTCCACAAATGTTTTATATTTGTCGGTAATAACTCATTTTCCGACGGCTACAAATATATCGGTAAAAATCCGTCGAAAATATGCGATTTTTTTGTAGTATATGTTACATCTTCTTTTACAAATAAGAAGAGGGTTTCATTATAATCAATATAGTAAAAACACAAGTATTATTAGTTATCACTTATGCCTTAAAAACAAGTACACAAAATCACTTTTGTCTACCCTTTAACTCACTTGAGCTAAAATATTTCTTTGATAATGAACTACTCCTAGCTCAAACCTAGTGCACGAGAGATTTCCAAGCATTGTTAAATAAAGATTTGAAGTGGTCATAGACTCATAACTCTTACCAAGAAGATATGGAGGTTTATCTCGAATACTATAACTTTCTACTTCACATAGTGAAAAATATTACAATTCACATAGTGAAAAATATTACAAGTGCATGTTCTCTTTCTTTTGGTTAGAAGCTAGCTTCACAATGTGAAGAATCTATGACAATGGCTTCTTCTAGGGCTTAGATACAAATGCTAAGTTTGTAAGAGACTTCACTAATACAAAAGCAACATTTTATGATGACTTATTATGACAGTTCTAATTCACCCATCATAATAAGTTGGACGGTGATAATTTTGTAATTAAACTTATTTTTTATGACGGTTCAATTAAAACTTATTTTTTATAACGGTTCAAAATTGAACCTTTATAATAAATACATTCTATGTCGATTCAATTTTGAACTGTTATAGTAAGTGACTTTGTAAATTATAAACTTAGACAATTTTTATGTCGATTTAATTTTGAACCGTTATAGTAATGACCTTTATAACCATCATAGAAAATCTTGTGCTCTGATAAATTTCATGTATAAGTTAATGACTCTCTATTATAATTTGGTATGTATCTACCCAAATTTCTGTATAGTATATGTGACATAAATTGGGAGATTCCCTTATATAAATCCTATTAAATCCATGTTAATTCAGATAATAACACATAAAAATAATATACCTTAGTACTCAGTATAAACAAGTGAATATCACATTGTTAAGTTATTAAATGACATCAATGCAGGTATAATTTACCACATAAAATCTCATTCATGTGTACTTTTCTTCTATTACTATTTTCTTTTCTTATATTAACTTAAATATCAAAGTGTTTTTGCAAGTGTACCTTTCCATTTTTCAATATCAGTTAGAGCTTAACCTAGTATATTTGAAGACAAAATTTGTCCAAATTGACTTGTTCGTGCTCTCATTTATTATTGTATTTTCTTACACGAACATTTGGTGTTCACTATGGGGTTTGATAAAACTTATTCTAGACCACACTTTTGATGGTTCAAATATGTAATCAGGCTAGCTCATCAAGAGTTGACATAGATGTAAACACGATCATCAATAACCTAAAATCTCACATGGAGGAGATAAAAATAATAAAACAAACATTTGCAAACATTTCCAAATTATAAAGTAAAAATCGAGAAGCTTAAGACAACCCTCAAACTAGGAATGACCTAGTCGACCATAACAAAAAAGGTAGAATCTCGTCATAGGTTTGGTCGAGCAAATAGCAAAACTCAACATGCTCTGAGAAAAAAACTTAGTCCTTAATACTAAGGGATAACCAAACTTAAAGTTCGAAAGATCTTTTACACTTAATATATTGAAGTAACCTTTGCCCTTAGGATGTAAAACTCCTAATATAGAGAAATTCAGAGGAGGAATATATCCAAATGAGCATATCCGAATTTATCTAACAAATATTAATATATTTGGTGAAAACCATTTTTATGTAGATTTTTTCCAATGACTATAAGAGAACCAAAACTTAAAAGGTTGTACATTCTCCCTAATGGGTCAATAAATTAATTTGAGAAGCTAACTGAGAAGTTTCGAGCCAATTTTGCAATCAGTCAGCCACATCGGTCTACTTCATCACTTTCGAAAAGTTAAGACAAGAGAGAAATGAGTCTCTAAGAAAATTCACAAAGTGGTTTATAGAGGTAAGTTTGACCATTCATAATCCATCCCTGATTTAACCATATGTGTTATGATTATATGATTAAAATGATGGTCATTTTTGGATAGTTTACACATGAACTATCCAAAAACATTGGAAAAGAGCTCAGAACCCAAGCTTCCCGATTCATATAGTTGAAATAAAATATTGAAATTAGGAAAAGAAGAGATCAAGAGAGAAATATTGCATAAACCACATTTTATGTCAATTCTTTTGACTTATTATGTTAGTTGTATACCGAACCAACTCACGTCGCAATGAACTTGGACAAAATTCAGTACCCTAATGTAGTGTAGGGAATGACCTAAGTCAGAATCCAAGAACACAAACCCAAACATTCCATTGCCAAACCTTTCTTCCTTGATTTAAATTTAATTTCGGGGGATATTTTGTTTTAAAAGAATGAAATAAAGAACTAAATTGAAATTGAATTTAAAATTGGAAATTGCAATAGAAAAAATCAAAATCAAAATCAAAATTTAACATTGAAAGAAATAGAAATTGTAATTAGTAATCAAAGCATAGAAAAATGAAAACAGAAACCAATGACTAGAATTGAAATCAAACAAAATACTGGAATAGAAAATTGAATTGGATATTACAACTGAACAACAACCTATCAATCGAATTGGAAATTGAAAAACAATATATTAATCAAAACATGAATCATAACAAGAATCAAAACTGAAATGGAAATCAAAATGGAAAGGGAAATGCAGTATAGTAATCGAAAGTAAAAATCAGAAATAAGAATCGAAATTGAATTTGTAGCAAAAACTAATAGAAATTGAATTGGAAATATTGAAGCAAAATTGACTCTATGGAATTGAAAACAATCGGAAATACAAAATAGAGAATGGAAGTAAATCTAGAAACAAGAAACAGAATTGAAATTGAAAGTAAAAAATGTAAACAAAAAGTAGAATTGTGTAAACGAAAAGAGTACAGTGAAATTGAAATTGAAAACAGAATTCAATTGAAATTGTAGAAGCGGAATCAATGCAAGAATTATCGAATACAACAAAGCGCGGGAAAAAATTGATTTGAAAACAAGAAATTGAGAAATAAAAAACTTCTTCAATCAGAAACTACTTCAACTGAAAAGTGTAGCAGATGTAACGTGCTCAAGCCTTTTTAGAAAGGAAAAAAATGAAATTCTCTCCCTTTCAAAGTCTCCTTATCTACTCTATATAAATTTTTCTGAAGGAGGGAAAACTAATGGGTCAAAATTGATTCAAAATTGGGCCCATACAATATAGCACAGAAAAAAATTTAAAATTCTATGATTTATAAAAAATAGGTCTGAACATCAAACAATATGGTCCATATGTCCAAATTGAAGCCCTATAAGTAAGGAATCAAGTGCAAAAAGAATCAACTAAAACAAACATATGTAGAAAAAATATGAACTAAATAATAAGCAAATGCCAATGCTGAAAAATACAAAAATACAATAGAAAAATATAAAAAATAGTACGTATTTACAAAAACTCTTATTTATTACTAAAAATAAAAATACATGCTAATGTAATGAATAAAGGAAAAATAAATACTTAGAAAATGCAATAAGACTATAAAAATGTGTAGAAAATATGAGTCATCATTGTACAATTGACGTAGATCTAAACATAGGAAGAGTATATCCCTACACCAAAGATACCAAATCTCTCCCAACACATAATCAAACACATAAAAGATTCCTTACACAAACTCAAACATACTAAGGATATGAGAGCTTTTACTAAGGATTCTCTACATAAATTTTCCTTTCTTTGAAATGTTTTTTCTTTGTAACCTACAAAGACTCTTGAAGTTTTGAAAATTGATAAAAGATGCTCAAAAATATATGTAATATCAAGTATTTTAGTTTATGTATTCAACAATATTATGGTTAATGACATGTTTACCTCATTTGACAAAATATTAATGTAATAAAAGGTGGTACGAGGAAGACAAACAACATGAGTAAGATGAATGGTGTAAGGAATACCAAACAATGAGAGGATGAACATTGTGAAGAAGACAACTATGAGAAAGGCAAAACTGGTGCAGTGAAAAGGTTTATAAGGAAATAAAAAGGGTTTCATTGTGAAGAGACAAATAGAGAACATGAATGAGAAAAATATTTTTTTAACTTGAGGGAACCTTTCTATGACTGTTTAAATTTGAACCTATATAAAAATTATTTCTTAATTACGAAATTACCACTGTACCACTTACTATGATGAGTGGATTAGAATTGTCATAGTAAATTGTTATTGAATGTTATTTTTTTTTTCACTAGTGGAGAGAGCTCAACCCATTAATATGGTTGAGATAAAAGGTTTAAAAATGATAGATGTGAAGAAAAAAGATTCACACATTTGAATGCTAGCATTGAAATAATTTTTGGGGAGACATGTAACCTTAATTGGTAAAGCCACTAGAACATGCTATTACAACTGCAGATGCAAATTAGGCTAAACAATGTGTATGACATCATAATTATGGACATACTACTGAAAATTGAGGAGGAATCTAAGAAGTCATAGAATACCTTATGCCAGATGGATCACTAAATTACGTTATACAAGGCTATAGACAAGAACAATTCTTAGAATGTTTTCATGGCCGAGGTCATTATGTCCACATTACATATGACCATTCAATTTTTGGTAAGTGAAGGAATCACTACAACTATTGAAGTAGATTCTAAGGAGGTCAGAGAATGCTATGCTCTTAACTTAAAGATTCAACTATACACATTAAAGAAGACAATAAGAGATAATACTATTAGTGAGCCTTGGTTTTGAATGGAAGGTATACATTACCAACATAATGTTGAAAAAGTTAATGTCAAAGAGGTTGATGTTGATCCACAACAAGAATTTGAAGGACATCGCTCTAACTTTGATGAGTCAATTTTAGATTTCCAACTCGAACCACAACCTAGTAAAATGAAACATGTTGGATGAGTCATAAATGAAAAATTGCAAAATTGAGTAAGAAGCAGAATTACAACAAGCTGGAGCAAAAACCTATAATCATTTTTCTCTTGTATAAATGATAGTAAGTATCGAAAATATAAAACAAAAGATAAATGTTAGTGTGCACAAAAAATAGAATATCAAGAAATAAGAAGACACCAAATTGTAATGTGGGAAAACCCTCAATGCGAAGGAAAAACCCATGAGACCTAATTCGGCAAAAACTTCCACTAATAATAGTTAATGGGTACAACTCAAGTATTCTTCGAGTCACTAGGGCTCAACAAAACACTTTATCTTCACCAATAAGATGGATAACAGATAACCCTAATATATATCTAACAAGATAATAGAGAATCAAATACAAAGTAATGTGAACAACAATACCTCATCTCTAAGTTAACATCTCTGCACGAAGTTACTCTAAATAATGCGTTATTCTTTTATTCTCGTGGTGGCTCCTTTCTATATCTCACCAGAGACCTCTTCTCTATTCTCCATCTTTTTTTTTCTCTCTATTCCATAAATGATTCAGATGCAAATAAAGATAATCCTATAATGGACCAGTAGCCCATAAAAAAAAAATTCTTATTCCTTTTTAAATTAGTCAATATGGACCCAATAAATTGATGACCCACATGACAGAGAGAATGTGCAAATAGTTTGCTGAGTACTGATATTTTGACAACCGGTTTTAAACAACCATTCGACAACTGAATAAAAAATATTAAATGCACAGTGTTATCGAATAAAAAAATATTAAAGACGAAGAGTTGTGGCAGGTAGCGTCGCTCGAGCGATGTAAATTTCGCTTGAGCGACGACACTTTAGATAGCGGTTAATAACAACCGCTTTTAAAAAGACATATAATATAGCGGTTTGTGAGTGAACCGCTATCTAAAGTGTGTTGTGTTAGCGGTTCAGAAGTAACCGCTATCTAATGTCATACTTTTAAAGAGCGGTTAGGAGTGAACCGCTATCTAAAGTCATATTCTTTTTCATTCTTCCCTCCTACTTTCTTCAACCTCGCGCTCTTTCTGACTGTTTTTTTGCCGCTCTCTACGCTCTCCTTCTTGCTCTCTGCGCTCTCATTCTCGCTCTCTACGCTCTCATTCTCGCTGTCTGCGTCTTCTATTAAGCTTAAGGTACGTTCTTTGTATTTTCAATCTTTCTGATTCTCTTGCTCACATTGAAGCATATTACATTGTAATATATTTGTGTGTCGCGAAGTTCGCATTCCAGTCTCCATTCGCCATTGTTGTTGTAGGCCGCGCTTATTGAGAGTTAGTGCATTATATATTTTTAGGGTTTAGAGTTTGTCTACATTGTGATCTAAAATTGTGTTTTTTGGGTAGATAAACGATTGAACATTTACATTGACTATTTTCGTGTCCAAGTTCCGAACTTATATAACTTGCTATTATATTGTTGGCAATGGTAGGAATTGTATCCTTCATCGTTTATCTAGCATGGGAGATATAAATGAAAACGAGAGATGTAGCTGTCAATGAAGGCATTTTGGCCGTGTATGATGACATAGGTAGTGATGCGGATGTACAACAATGTGATGGTCCTCTCAAAGGTGTAGACCAAGAAATGATAGGTGTACATGATAAAATACCCGAGTAATGCGAGATGCCACAAGTTTACATGAAGAAGAAATGTTGGTTGGCCATGATGAAGGATCTCCTGACGCAGATGTGAGGACTACAACAGAATACGACGGTTCTGTTCCATGTGTAGGAATGTCTTTTGAAACTGCAGATGCAGTTAAATCATTTTATCGACAATATGCCATACAAAAAGGATTTGGCATCAAAACAAGGAGTTCAAAGAAGGGGCCCGATAACCAATTGCGGTACTTCATGTTGGTGTGTGCAAGGGCTGGGAAGTATGTTTCTACTACACCTACTGAAATTAGGACCCAACCCACCAAAACAAATTCATGTCCCGCACGGATAACGGTTGGATTAAAGGAAGGACTATGGTATATTATGTCGATAAATGATGAACATTCACATTCTCTTAGCCCAAAGAAATCCAAAATGTTTCGAAGCAATAGGAACATTAGTTTGCATGTGAAGAGGACTCTAGACATAAATGATGATGCAGGCGTGAGGATCAATAAAAGCTTTCGGTCAGTTGTTAGTAGTGCAGGAGGTTATGAAAACCTCCAATTTGTGGAACGAGATGTACGCAACTATGTCAATAAACAAAGACGTGCACTAGGAAAAGAAGGTGACGGGAAAGCTCTATTGAATTATTTTTCACAAATGAGGGACTTAAACAAGGATTTCTATTTTGATATAGACTTGGATGATGATAATCGGGTCAAAAATGTTTTCTGGCTGACGCTAGAAGTAGGGCGGCTTGTGAATACTTTGGCGATGTTGTTTCATTTGATACAACATACTTGACCAATAAATATGACATGCCGTTTGCGCCATTTGTGGGTGTAAATCATCATGGACACTCCATATTGTTAGGGTGTGGGTTGTTATCAAGTGAAGACACCACTTCTTTTATTTGGTTATTTGAATCATGGTTACGTTGCATGTCATTGAAGGCTCCTACGGGTATTATCATCGACCGAGTGCAAGGCAATGCAAAATGCCATTCGGATAGTTTTTCCCGAAGCCCGTCATAGGTGGTGTCTATGGCATATAATGAAAAAAATTCCGGAAAAGTTGAAAGGTTATACGAGAATATAAAAATATGAAGTATGCTATGAAGGAGGTTGTTTATGAGTCTTCCACCATATCCGAATTCACATCCAAATGGGCTAATTTCATATCGATTTTGGCTTACAAGACAATGAGTGGTTGAATAGCCTTTTCCAAGAGAAACGAGAGATGGGTTCCATGCTTTTTGAAAAACCAATTTTGGGTCGGGATGTCAACTACACAACGAAGTGAAAGTATGAATGCATTTTTTGATGGATATATCAACTCGATGACATCCCTCCAACAATTTGTCAAGCAAGTATGAAAATGCCTTACAAGACAAGGCCGAGAAGGAATATGAAGCTGATTTTGCATCCATGCATACAATTATTAATTATGGATCACAGTCTTTGATAGAGAGGCAATTTCAGTCGGAGTACACACATGCAAAATTTGCAGAGGTTCAAGCAGAATTTAGAGGAAAAATTAACTGCAGTGTTGTGCATGTGTCTTGCCTTGGATCTGCTTGGTTTTATGACATTATGGAAGAACGTATTTGCGGTGAAGATTCCAAAGAACACCTGTACAGGGTAAGTTTCAACCGTGATGACCAAAATGTCAGTTGCACGTGCTTGCTATTTGAATTCAAAGGTATTCTTTGCCGACATTGTTTGGTCATCCTTCCTCAACAAAGGGTTAAAAAGATTCCCTGCAAATACATTTTAAGTAGATGGAGTAAAAATGTGAGAAGGAAGCATACTTATATGAAAACCACCTACAATGTCAAGGAGAGGCAACCGCAGATTGTACGATACGATGACTTGTGCAAAAGATTTTATGAGATTGCTGAAGTTGCATCAGAGTCAATTGAGCAGACGGACATGTTGCATGAAATGATGAGTAAATTTGCTCCAACACATACTGCTGAACGTTCTCAAACTGAAATAGATACCAATATCTGCGAAAGTAATACTCCTACAGATTCACAAAGCTTATATGTTAACAACGTTGCCATTGACATTCGTAGCCCGTTGCATGTTAAAAGGAAAGGAAGACCACGTTCACTCCGAAAGGTGTCAACAAGTGAAAAAATGGCAACGCGAAGGTTACAAAATAAAGGCCAGCACACGTGCACCACAAATATTGTAAGTATTATATCCACAACTGTCATGTTATTTTGTATTGGATGATTTCATAAGTTTATTAATATCTTATCTTCGCCATTACAGGGGAACACTGAAGGAACTTCGCCCGAGTTATTAAACTCAACCCTTCACATAGAAACTCATGTTGATTATCGGTCATCTGGATTGGTGTGTGTCAAAAATGAAATTTATTTCATGTTATAGTGATTGTTGAATTGAATTTGCTTTATTTAAAGTGTGATATGCAATTCATTTGAATTTATTTGTGGGCTTGATATACTGTTTATGCAGTATATGTTATGTAAAATGGCAGTAAAGTCATATGTCAAAACTCATGTAATTGTTGCCCTTTGCAGCCATCAACATTGGGTACCTCTGGTTTTGTGTCGTTGTTGACATCACTTGACAGTAATGTTGATGGCACACAATTGTCTTCCTCAACTAAATGGTTTGGAAACATTGTTTTTTTAATAAAATACTTTGTCAACAATGAATATTACATTAGTTTAGAATTGCATTACGTTGATGTATACTAATGATTTCTTCTTCAACTTGCAGGACATAAGTGTTAATATCTACAACATAGAATTTTGCAGTGTTATTTAGACCACAACTAACTTAGTGACGTTTCCATGACATTCAACTGCACATGTTGATTGACGAGTGTTTTTTTTTATTCAATGTCTTGTTGGCTGGATAACGTCATCAGTAGTGTAGACTATACATTATGATTTTGTTAGAGTATATATGATAGGACATAGACGTGCCATAGCGAGTGTAGACTATACATTCTGATTTTGTTAGAGTATATATGATAGCACATAGACGTGCAACGAGTAGTGTAGACTATATATTCTGATCCTGTAAGAGTTGTGGATGTAAATATAACAATGTAACAACAATTTTAATTTCTTCAATGCATTTATAAGCAAGTGGATGTAAATATAACAATGCATTTATAAGCAAGTGGATGTAAATATAACAATGTAACAAGCAATTTTAATTTCTTCAATGCATTTATAAGCAGTTGATGGTCCATACATTTACGTAACAATCATCGGTTCTATATTAAAATAATATTAAAATACTACCTTCAAAAAAAGCAAACCTAATTGTAAACATTTCAGGTATATAACAAACCAATAATATTTAAATAGTTCCGGCATTTCCAAACTTAAATAATTTTTTTTATATTGGGACTTTAGATAGCGGTTCCCGAACCGCTATCTAAACACACTAAAGAGAGCGGTTCTCAAAGTAACCGCTATTAAAATTAGGTCTTAGATAGCGGTTAATTTGGAACCGCTATCATATGTGGTATATGATCGATTATAAGTGGTATATGATCGATCACTTTGACAACAATTTTTTGCAGGTTGTGTCGCTCGAGCGCTTTCAATATCGCTTGAGCGAATTTTGACCTTGGGCTAAACGTCGATCAAAGTTAGCCGCATAATGTAACATGGGTGACCACATGTTTGAATCGGATATCGCTCGCGCGAGACTATCGTCGCTCAAGCGAAAAACAACCCGAGAATCCCCATTCTTATCAGGTCGCTTCGCTCGAGCCATGTGAATGTCGCTTGAGCGATATTAGAAAAATGAGATAATATGATCAATTATTATAATTTATAATCGATTAATCACAGACCTTAGACCTTCTGGTTCAGTCGCGCTCAAGCGACTCAGTAATCGCTTGAGCGAGAGTTGAATCTTATATGTGGTGAACCAAGATTTATTAGATGGCTAACTGCGTAGGACGTTTCGTCTCTGGTTCACCAGTCGCTCAAGCGAGGATGACATCGCTTCAGCCCTGGAACCTTAACCAAAGGGGACCCTCGCCTTCACAGTTTGGGGCTATCACCTCCTTCGTGGTCACAGCTTGGGCACTTGAAGTGGGTACTTGAACCATCAAATTAAAATTCAAAGCCCAAATCACCAACCATATTAAACCCTACACCAAATGAACAGACACCAAAATTAAACATAGACGGACCAGAGCCGGGAAAGCACGAACGCCGGCGAGAGATCACTTTGATCTCCACCTATAATCGATCATTCTCAAATATAATCGGTTATCGAACATTATGATCGATTACTAGGCAAATATAGTCGATCACTTTGACATATAAACTTTCGTTAGAGAGCGGTTAACAGCAAACCGCTATCTAATATATCTTTTAAAAAGCGGTTCTCAGTAACCGCTATCTAAGGTGTGTGGTATGTTGTTCAATATTCGCTCAAGCGACGCTGTACTCGCTTGAGCGAAAAGTGATTTCAATATGTGGTGAACCAACTTAAATTATTGGGCTAACTGCGTTTGACGTTTCGTCATTCGTTGTAATGTCACTCAAGCGACAAAGTTATCGCTTGAGCGAATATTCCTTGAAACAATGGGGACTCTCGGGTTCTGTCTCGCTCAAGCGACGCTCTACTCGCTTGAGCGAAAATTGATTCCAATATATGGTGAACCAACTTAAATTATTGGGCTAACTACGTTTGACGTTTCGTCATTGGTTGTAATCTCGCTCAAGCGACAAAGTTATCGCTTGAGCGAATATTCCTTCAAACAATGGGGACTCTCGGGTTCTGTCTCGCTCAAGCGACGCTGTACTCGCTTGAGCGAAAATTGATTCCAATATGTGGTTAACCAACTTAAATTATTGGGCTAACTGCGTTTGACGTTTCGTCATTGGGTGTAATCTCGCTCAAGCGACAAAGTTATCGCTTGAGCGAATATTCCTTCAAACAATGGGGACTCTCAGGTTCTATCTCGCTCAAGCGACGCTGTACTCGCTTGAGCGAAAATTGATTCCAATATGTGGTTAACCAACTTAAATTATTGGGCTAACTGCGTTTGACGTTTCGTCATTGGGTGTAATCTCGCTCAAGCGACAAAGTTATCGCTTGAGCGAATATTCCTTCAAACAATGGGGACTCTCGGGTTCTGTCTCGCTCAAGCGACGCTATACTCGCTTGAGCGAAAAGTGATTCTAATATGTGGTTAACCAACTTAAATTATTGGGCTAACTGCGTTTGACGTTTCGTCATTGGGTGTAATCTCACTCAAGCGACAAGTGTTTCTAATATGTGGTGATCCATGTTATATTGTTTGGCTAACTGCGTTTAACGTTTCGTTTTGGCTAGCTGTGTTGGACGCTTTCTTTACAACTATTAAGCATGAATCTTGTCACTTGTACAATTTCTTTACAACGTAAACCTATACATCTTTCCTACAATAAATCTTGTCACTTGTACAAGTTCTATATGGTAGTTTATATTGTTCTCTTCCCTTGTTCTTTTAATCTGAATTTCTTCTTTTATATTACATATCAACATCTTGCCATGAGAAATTCAAATGGAAATTAATGACCATTTTGTGGGTGATGGCCATGCTCCATATATCATCCAAGCATGTGGTATGAGGATAGTTCTACCCTTATCAGCCAATCCAACATGCCCTTTAACAGTTAATACTATAAAGGAGCATCCTCATTTCATATGTTCGTAACATATAAATCTGGTAGCAATTACATGTACTTTGTAGACAATATTTATAATGTCATAATATTTAACATTTAAATGATCCATAACCAACTTAACAGTTATATTACATATGATTAAACTGTACAACATTCATCAATGAAGATGAACAAAGAATCAAATACAATATCTAAATTTGTACTCCTACATGAGGATGTTAACTCCTGATTCAGTAACCATGACTTGTCGATGGAGATTTTCAGGATGAAGTACCCATCTGCATACATATTCTTCTCGAAATTTCTGAAGTTGCTCCTGTACAATATGAAGAATGTCATAATAAATTGTATTCATAGTAATAAAAAACAAAACAATAATACAATGACTTTAATAAATCAATTCAGTCACAATAATTTCATATCAACTAATAAATCAATCATTTGTAAGAAAGTTACCTGTAAGACAGCCACACAACCAGCAACGTACAATTGAGAAGCATTTTTTTCCTCGTTTAACTTTCTACTAGCACGATGCAAACTATTAACTAATAAACCGTGCACAACATTTCCCCAATTATAATTATCTAATGCCTCTAAATCATCTAATAAACTAAAAGGAACACTATGAACAGTGCGGGATGTGCGAGGAAAGTAAAAAACCGCCCACCCAAGTAGGATATAAAGCCTACAAAAGACAACTACATATTTAACATGCTTAATTTTTTTCCCTTACAGACTTCCTAACTATATTTGTTACTCGTTATTGGTTCCTCTTCGTCGAATAAATCTTTTACTAAACATGAACCACTATCTTCTAAAACAACTACCTCCCCCCTTATACGTAAACCTAACGAAAAACAAACATCTAAAGGGGTGAATGGGACAAGATATTGTTTTATTCTAAAACAATGATCACTAACTCGACCATCGACTAACTAGTTCTCTTATAATATTGCTTGATATTTGCAATGGCTCTTTTATTTGAAGAAGCCATTTAAACGGAGTTTGTTCAATAGTTGCTCGTTGGTGTTTGGTCAACTTTGAATTTATATCGCCTATATACTCGTCTCAATCTTGTGTCTTAATCTTATCTGCACATATAACATGTATAACATATATAACATACATAACATATAACAAATTGAATATTTAGTAAATCACTTTTCATCAAAAAACTATAATTAACATGCACATACCTTTTTCTCGTCAAGACGGTCTCTTTTTGCGGACATTTTTTCCCAACCTAATCCTCGTTACAAATTATTAAAATTGTAACTTACAATCACAAAATAGTACTAACAAAAAAATTAAGTCCAACCATGTTACACATACTTTTGGTCAAATTGTGAATTATGCAAACGTGGGTGTAAATCTTGTGTATATTATACAAAATGTTTGTCATGCAAATACAATTCTTCATTGTAGCATTTCATCAAACACTTGTTGGACATTAATATAGCATCACAACTCAATTAACCCTAAACCCTACAGAATACTTTCATTACAAACCCAATCAAAGATAAACAGAAAACAAAGCAACAATGCGCAAATACAATTCTTCATTATAGCATTTCATCAAACACTTGTTCGACATTAATATAGCATCACAACTCAATAAACCCTAAACCGTGAAAAACACCTTCATTACAAACCCAATCAAAGATAAACAGAAAAGAAAACAACAATGGAAACCCAATCAAAAATACACACAAAATCAAGCAAATGTTGTTAAACGAACACTCACCACCGCAGGGTCGCTCAAGCAACACACAGTGATGTTCAGCTCCAACGACACGGACGAAGCCAAGCGACAGGAAGTCGAGCGCCGTCAAGAGCGAGATGGAGAAATTTTACCCTAAGTAGAGGGAGAAGAAGTCGAGCGACGAAGAGCGCGAATGTGAAAAGCGAAAATCAATGTAATAAAACCCTTTTTCTAACATTTAGATAGCGGTTATTTGCCTAACCGCTATCTGAACTATACATTATGATCGATTATTATCCAATTATAATCGATCAGATTGATATATATGACTTAAGATAGCGGTTATTTGGCCAACCGCTATCTGAGCTATGCATTATGATCGATTATTACCCAATTATAATCGATCAGTTTTATATATGACTTTAGATAGCGGTTATTTGGCCAACCGCTATCTGAACTATGCATTATGATCGATTATTACCCAATTATAATCGATTAGTTATGTATATATGACTTTAGATAGCGGTTAATTGGTCAACCGCTATCTGAACTATACATTATGACTTTAGATAGCGGTTATTTGCCCAACCGCTATCTGAACTACATTTATTATAGCGGTTATTTTGCCAACCGCTATCTAAGGTCGCCTCGCGCTCGAGCGACTATGTAATCGCTTGAGCGACGGTGACAGTTGAACCTTTACCAATTGAAAGTAAACTCCTGCAAATCCTGGAAGGAGCAAAGTGTACCCTTGAGTTACTTTTACTCATATGAGCTCGTACAAAGGCGCCAAGAGCTTTCTTATTCACTCTTGGCGGGGACTACTACTGGGAAACCAAACGAAAGGAGCGAAAACTTTTTATGCTGTTGGCTGCTTGGGCGCTTACTCTGCTCTCGTCTATGCCCTTGGTGTGACGCAGCTGTGTATCGATTTTACTCGGCCCCGTCTTTGCTCTACAAACTCATGGAAAGGCGGGAGCCTGGAAGCCAGGAAGAACGACCCCTTCAATTCTTCTATAACATCCCCCATTTTTACAATATTACATATCTGAACCCATACAATTTTACTAATCAAACCCTTATTTTTAATTAATTTCTTTTTAGCCCCGGTTGTCTAACAACTGTTTGTTTTCGGTTGTCAAAGAATCATTTTCCTAGTTTGCTTCTTCCTCCATAATTTCTTCCTCTACTTTTGTTGGAGTAACCATCTCCTCCTCTTTCATATTAATTTCTAACATTAAAATTTCCACCTTTCTTAGATTGTAAATTTTAATGAGTTGTGACAAGTAATACTTTGAGATAAAAAACATAATCAAAAGAAGCAAGAATTGTATTCAATTGTCTTTCTTATTAAATTACCATATTAAAAACTTTAGTAATATATCAACATAATCTAAGATCTCACTTGAACACATTGTTAAGTTAATCTTGTAAGAAAATAAATCACATAATCTTGCTTTTTATATTTTCTAACATATTCACCCGTACCACAAGAACAAGTAATGGAATACTTGTAGTCAATAATAGGCTTGAAATTATCAATTTCTTTCCAAATTGTTCTTAACTCTATAAAATTCTGAAACTAAAAGAGTACCTTGATTCAAATTATATAATTCTTCTTGTAGGTTTATAACTCTTAAATAGTTTCCCTAATAACATCCTTATGAAGATCTTTCTATACATTTAAAGCTCTCTCTATCTAATATATTGATATGAGAATTGATTCATGCACGGGATGTTGAAGCTATGAGAGGATCATAGTGTTACAACCATTCCAAAGCTCATAAAAAGGATAATTTTGTACAGGTTCTTGCAAGCTTTAATATACCAATTTTAATTTTTTTTCCTTTGATTTGAACGTAAGTATTATAATCCGAACCGAAACATGGTTTATCATCTAATAGTGGAGAAATCAAAACTAAAAGATGCATATTATTTTATTTTGATATTGTCATGGTCATAGTCATGACAAGAGGAATAAAAAAAGAAGAAGTACAAAGTTCTATAATAGAGGTACGATACTATCTTAATATTTGAATTTGGAAAAAAATTCTCATTATATTAAACAAAGAAAAACAATATTGAATGAAAAAAAAAACCTTGTATTTTTTCATAGAAAAAGTGAAAAACTTATATAAAATTATACAATAATATAAAAAAAAATAACCAACAAAAATAATTAACTACAAACTACAATCAGACTACAAACTAAAACTAAAAACAAAGAAATTTATGGTCAGATATAATATTATTAAATTTCTTAGCAAAAATTAATTTTAGTATCCCTTATCTATTTTTTATTTTATCTTATAAATAAATTACTTTAGTCATAATGCAAAATAACTTAAATTATAGATTGACTTGAGTCTCAAATATTATTGTGCAGTATGTAGTGACGATAACGTTGGATCTATGCTGGAAGATTTCCGTTGAGAACAAATCAACCATATTTTCATTCACGTGGGGACAACCAAAATTCGAATAGTCAAAAATTGAAATTTAAATTGAAAATTAGTCAAATATAAAAGGTTTCTTAAAATACATTTGTTAGAATTAGATTTAACGAGAAAAAAATTATCACAAAAATAATCAGTAACAGATTTTGAAATGAAAAAAAGTAATTAAAAACTTAGATGTTTTATTTATTAATTACAATAAAATCATGCCATAACAAAAATTATTACTTAATATTAAATTATCAAATTAGCATTAATTATTAAAGTTATATTCTACTTCAACCGTTTAGTTTTTTTTTCATCAAATAAAATCTCAAGCATTAAATTCAATTATATGTTGCGACTATCAATATTTTCATCATCAGTAAAAGGGTTTAAATTCCTTTTGCCAGATAATTAGACATAAATTATTATCATTAATATTATTTCATATATAATATATTTAAGATTTAAATAAATTTAATTAAAAATAAGGTATATAAATAGAGATACACTTAATTAATAAGTTAATATTTAATTTTGATTATAATAATTAATTTAAATTAAAGTTATATAATAAACACAAAATTATTACTTATTACTAAGCATTGACGCCGGCCATTCAATTCTTCATTAAATAAAATTATAAATATTAAATATGATAAAATCTGATAGTCATTAAAATGTTGAAATTAGGTTTACTTGACAGAAAGTTCAAGTTTTCTTTCTAGTATATGCAGGGTGATGTGGGACTGGCTTAACTACTGCAAATTGAGAAGTAACATTCCTAGCTCTACTAGGCACCAACAAGCAGAGAGAGTGGAGGTTTGAAAGCAGAATAATGAAGCTTGGTTTCTTTCTGTTCTTCCTAGTTCTCTACCTGATTCTTGAACCTGGGATCTTCTTGTTACCCCAAGTAGAAGCTGATGATCATGATGATGAGTTTGTGAAAGTAAGAGGAGTGCAGCTTATGTTGAATGGGAGACCCTACTATGCTAATGGTTATAATGCCTATTGGCTGATGTACATGGCCTCTGATCCATCTCAGAGAAACAAGGTCTCATCTGTGCTTCAAACAGCTGCAAACCATGGACTTAACATAGCTAGAACATGGGCTTTCAGTGATGGTGGATATAAGCCCCTTCAATACTCTCCTGGATCCTACAACGAGGACATGTTCCTGGTCAGTTTTCATCTCCATTTTGCAATCTCAATGATCTTGAGTTCTTTTAAGGATGTCATATTGAATTACAGTAAAGATGGTTTTGCCTGATTTTAATTAGTTGTTTAATTATCATGTTTTTCTTAAAGAATTCAATGATCAATGTACATAAGTGTACAATACTTTTGTAGTCATATCATCATTATATTTTCAAGACAATTATTATTAAAAAAACTAACAAATTTAAGACAGATATTATAAAATTGAACAAATTTCACGTATATGACAGACAGTGTACAACTAGTTTTCTCTCAATTTTTATCATGCATTAAAATTTTAAAAGGTTAACATTAATTTTTTTCTTCTGCTAAATGCATGCTTGCTATGATTGGTGTAAAGTTCTTTTTGCAGCAGTAATAATTATATTTTGGCTTTGTGTAATATTGATAATGAAGGGGCTGGACTTTGTAATATCAGAAGCCAGAAGGTATGGGACCAAGTTGGTGTTGTGTTTGGTGAATAACTATGATAACTTTGGAGGAAAGAAACAGTATGTGGAGTGGGCAAAGAGTGAGGGCCAGTCCATAGAATCTGAGGATGGTTTCTTCACAAACACTGTTGTCAAGGGATTCTACAAAAACCATATCAAGGTAATTAAACGTTTCATTAGTACCCTCTTATTTTCTTTTTCTTAGTACTAATTTATCAATATGAATAAAATAAGATAAGAAAAAAAAAAGAATTCTAATAATAATTTAAAAAAAAGTTTACCATCATCACCAGCTTTTGTAGTTGAACTGGTATGAGCATAAATGTTGGCTACCTAGTAGCTAAAAGCTACCAAGAATTAATGAACCGTACTATAGAGGTGTAGACTTGTATTAAAGAATGTTGCTACTTGCTACTCATACACACTAGTAATTTTCAACCATCTTAATTTCCAACCATATAAAGTGCATTTATGTACAAGTGACGAAACACTGTATGAAGAAAATTTCAGTATGACTAGTTACTGTCTCAGCTACTTTCTTCTCGTGACATGATTTGTACCAACGTTTTTCAAGTGAAAAAGACATATAACAGTGTAGTTTTATACTTGTATGTATGATAGAGTGTGCTCACAAGACGTAACAACTTCACGGGAGTGGTTTACAAAGATGATCCAACCATAATGGCTTGGGAACTCATGAATGAAATTAGATGCCCTTCTGATGAATCAGGAAACACGGTTCAGGTAATTATTATTCTGTTTTGTTCTTCAATTACGCTTCATTTTCATTTGAATTTAAATAAATAAATAATAATTGGGATTCTCTGAAAATACCATTTAGACTAATTGATGGAAGTCTTCAATTTTACGAGAACTTGTCTCAAATGACAATCCTTGTTTGTTGTCATTTTCAAGACCATGTGTGGTTAATATTATGAGAATTAATGAACAATTGAAAATAAATTCTAAAATGAAACAAAAATTATTTTGAAGATAATTTCATTCCATGAGGTGATGTTAGTTAAAATATATATATATATATATATATATATATATATATATATATATATATATATATATATTCTTATTGATATTTGAGTATGGGAAAGTATATTTTTATGTTCATTTCTATGCACCTGCCTAAATCTTTGAGATCCTTTCCTTTAATGAAGTTGGAATTTTTATTTAATTATTTTTTCTTTCTTTGTCGGATGCATTAAAATATTGTTACTGTATACTGAAATTCACAAAAGTATTTTCTAAAGTTTAAGGCCAAATATAATCTACCAAGAATAAAAGGGTGGAGAAATTAGAAAATGAAACTGGGAGTTGTCTTTTGACATGCAACAACTATTTGGATGCGTTTTAATAAAAATACAGAGAAAAAAATTAAATAAAAAAATTCTTCATATTTTCTATATTTTTGTTTTAAATTTTTTGATATATCAGTTTTTTTAAACTAATATTTGAAAGCTTTAACTTCTAGTTAAAGAACAAAAAGCTCTATATTATCAATTAATACGAAATTAGGGTAAATATAATTTTAAGATGATTATTGTTAACAGAACCAAACATATTAAATGTCACCTTATATGATTAGATGACAAAATAAAAACTTTATACATTATCAATAAATACAATAGACTAGTATTTGAAAGCAAGAAAAATTCTATTAAAACCCAAAAATTCAATGGGCTTTTTTATAATTATTTATGAAAAAAATAATACAATGGGCTTCTATTAATACCCAAAAATTCAATGGGCTTTCAGTTTTTTTGATATATGGTTTTGTTTTCAAACATTTAAGAGATATTTGCCCCTTTTGACAGGCTTGGATTACTGAAATGGCATCTTACTTGAAATCCATAGATGGAAACCATTTACTAGAAGCTGGTCTGGAGGGCTTCTATGGGGTGTCCAAGCAAGACTCTAATCCAAATTTCCATGTTGGAACAGATTTCATTGCAAACAACCAAATCCCTGGCATTGATTTTGCCACAGTTCATTCATACCCTGATCAATGGTGTGCAATTTTACTTCCATTCTTGATAAAACCTCAATGATATCAAATAATAACACAAGAAAAAATGCATTTAGATACACTCCATTTATAAATATCTTGCTAGAATTCTTAATCGAGTAAATGGTGTATGCTACCAAAAAGGTTTATACAGTATCATTCAATAACAAACTCTGTCAGTAGATGAAAAAAAGTCCAAATTCCCCCAAAAATGAATTTGATTTCTACCATATCATTCAATTAGAAACCATCATGCTCTGTAAAATTATTAATATTTATAATAATGTTACAAAAATCTTACTAATAATAACTCTTTTTAGTGTTGAAATTAAGTTAGATTCTTATTTTTCATGATAATGCTGAATTGGGCAAGGTTATGAGCAGGTTACCAGGATCAAGCAATGAAGAGCAAATCTTATTTTTGGTTCGTTGGCTGAACGACCACATAAAAGATGCAGAGAGTATTCAGAAGCCAGTTCTCTTTGCTGAGTTCGGGGTAGCAACAAAAAACATGAGCACTGACTCAACAACAGTAAGGGACCAATTTTTCAACTTGGTGTATTCTGCAATCTATTCATCAGCAAGTGATAGTGGCCCAGCAATTGGTGGCTTATTTTGGCAACTTCTAGCAGAAGGGATGGATTCTTTTAGAGATGGCTATGAAGTGCCCTTAGATGATACTTGCTCAACTGCTAATTTGATTGCTCAAGAGTCTCAAAAGCTAAACAGAATCAGGATGAAGAAATCCTTCAGAGTTAAGAATTCCAAGCAGTGGAATAAAGCTAGGGAAGTTAAAGACTCAGACAAATCTTGAAGACTCTGTAATATTATTTGTGAATGGAGATACGAACGTGTTATACCCTCCACAAGATGAGTTAACAATAAAATGCCTATTAATCTTATACATTACTTGTGCATGAAATGTCCATGTCAGATAAAATTCCCTTACACACGTGTTGAAGAGAGTGAGTTATAAAAGAAATGAAAGGCTCGTAAATTGAAAATGTTTAGAGCTTAGAATATACAGAGAGCTAAGTCTATGTACAATTGTACATGAAGGAAATAGTTATTACACAAACAAAACATAAAATAAAAATAGCTATCAACACTTTAGGAACTCCAAGAATTAAACCAAATGATGTGGAACTTCCTAGCCCCCTTTCTCCATAAATGTCTGTCAAATTGGAGAAGTTTACTGTAATAATCAATTATATTATATCAAAAGTTGAACTTAAAATAATTAAATTTGGTTTTGATAAAAATATTTCCAAAAACCCCTGCCTTGTATTGAATATGATAGCACAATATATACATGAAATACAGAAACATTCTAGGCTATAATTACGCTAACCATTACAGTCGGTATCCTAAATTTGTCTATTAACAGATATGACATTAATGTGCATCACTGTGCATCGCTGTCATGCCAAGCTAAATATGGAAAAAATTAATCATGTAGAATCATGGCATGATACGGTATTTGTAATCTTATATTCTATGTTTATCACCCTCCCTCAAGATGGAGTATGAAGGTTATGAATGCCCAACTTGCCTAAAAAAGAACCAAATTTAGTGGCGCCAAGAGATTTGGTGAAGAGATCAGCCAGTTGATGATGAGTGGACACATAGGAGGGTTGGATATGATTGTGTTGTATTTCATCACGAATAAGATGACAATCCACTTCAATATGTTTTGTCCGTTCATGAAACACAGGATTCTTGGCAATGTGAAGGGCAGCTTGGTTGTCACGAGTAGAGAGTCATAGGGTCGGTGTGAGTAATGCCTAGGCTCGAAAGAAGGCCTTGAAGCCATTTCAACTCACATGTCGTGTTGGCCATAGAACGATATTCTGCCTCAGCGGATGATCGAGAAACCGTATGTTGCTTCTTGGTTTTCCAGGAAACGGGGGATTGACCAAGGAAAATAAACCAACCGGTGAGAGATCTTCGAGTGAGAGGACAACTTGCCCAGTTCGAGTCACACCAACCATAAAGACGAAGGTCACTCTCTCTTTTTAAAAGCACACCTTGACCCGGCTGCCCTTTAAATAGCGTACCACGCGGAGTGCAGCCCGCCAATGCTCCCGACGCGGTTGGTGCATGAATTGAGATAGGACATGAACACCGTAAGATAATTCGAGTCGTGTAAAACACAAGTAAATAAGGCGACCGACGAGACGTCGATATTGACTCGGTTCAGAAAGTAGTTCGCCATCAGCCAATGCTAAACGATGATTTTCTTCGATTGGCGTGGACACAGGTTTCCCTCCAAGCAATCCTGCTTCAGCTATGATGTCCAACGCATACTTCCGTTGACACAAGAAAATTCTTGTAGGAGATCTGACAACCTCCACCCCAAGAAAGTATTTTAATTTCCCTAAGTCCTTCATACGAAAACATTGATGAAGATAATCTTTGAATTGCGCAATGTTTTCATGATGATTGCCAGCAATGACTAGGTCATCCACGTAAACTAACACAACCAGTTCGACATCTCCTTTGCGAAAGATGAACAAGGAGTGATCAGACGAAGAACGTTGAAACCCATATTGAACAAGAGCAGTTGAGAGCTTGGCAAACCAACACCGAGGAGCTTGACGAAGACCATAAAGGGACTTGCGGAGACGACACACCATACCCTTTTGAGACACCAAGAACCCCGGCGGCATTTTCATGTACACATCTTCCTCAAGATCGCCGTGCGAGAAAAGCATTATGGACATCCATTTGATGGAGTTCCCAGTCTTTGGCTACTGCCACTACCAACACCTGTCCGAATGGTGACCATCTTTGCCACTGGGCAAAGGTCTCGTCATAGTCAATCCCCTCAACTTGGTGATTTCCCAAGACAACTAATCGGGCTTTGAAGCGTTCAACGCTCCCATCGAATGATATTTGATTTTATAAATCCACTTGCAACCCGGAGGCTTCTTCCCTGCCGGTAGAGGAGTAATGTCCCATGTTTCATTACTTTGGAGGGCCTGAATTTCACTAGCCATGGCATCTCTCCATCTAACATCCCGAACAACTTCAAAGAAATGCACAGGTTCTCTCTCGCATGAAGGGCTGCAAGAAAGGTTCGGTGGGGGAAGGAGAATTTAGCACAATTTAAGTACTTTGTCAAACTGTAAGGCATACCCGAGGAAGCTGAATGTGGAGTGCGAATTGAGGGACCGAGTTGTAAAGTGGTGTTAGTGACATAATCACGAAGCTTCACGGATGGCTTTCGTACACGAAGACCTTTCCCCGGGGATGCAGGGACAGTATGCTCCTCGAGAACCTCTAGTTCTGTCATCATAGAGTCGGTTTGTTCTGGTGGGAGAATGATCTCGGGTGGGAGGCTCTTGTTCATGGCATTCGGCGTGGCCCTCCCCGAACTCGGTTGTGGGCACATCTTCTGTTGTGGGGTTAACGTCATCAGTCTCCACAACGTGTTCTGCATTGTTCATTGCACCAAGTCCAGGCAATGCTTCCTCGACAATGCCAACATCAACGAGTAGGCAATCCTACCTCTCGAATGTCTACTGTGGGCAAGAGAGGCAAACGAGAATTCATGTTCTACAAACTTAACATCTCTCGAAGTCCGGAAGACTTCTCTTCCAGATCAAACAATTTCCAAGCCCTTTTTTCGATTGAATATCCAACAAATACATTCTTGCGACTTCTACTTGCAAATTTGTCACTTTTCCTATCTTGGTTATGTGCATAACACAAGCATCCAAATACCCGTAGATGGTCATAAGTGGGTGGCTTCCCATTCAATATTTCATATGGAGTTTTTCCATGGAGAACGGTTGAGGGTGTACGATTGATCAAGTATCCTGCGGTCAAAATGCATTCTCCCCAGAATTGAAGTGGAAGTTCTCCCTGAAATCGTAGAGCACGAGCTACATTTAGGATGTGTCGATGTTTTCGTTCGGCTCTCCCATTTTGCTGAGGTGATCCAGTGCATGAGGTTTGATGGAGTATCCCATGTTGCTGAAAATATCGTTGAAGACACATAAACTCAGTTCCATTGTCACTTCGTAATATTTTGACTTGTTTCTCGTATTGTCGTTCTATTAATGCGATGAAATGCATTAAGGTTTGTGACACATCTTTCTTATTATTCAAGAGATATATCCACACAGCTCGAGAACAGTCATCAACCAAAGTGAGAAAGTAAGATGCACCACAAGACGAGGGAGTTCTATATGGACCCCATAAATCACAATGTATTAAATCAAATATATTGGATGCTTGAAAATCACTTAAAGGAAATGTGTTTCTGCATTGCTTTGATCTCTCACACACTTCACACACACGAGTTGTATCCGTATTTCTATTCACGCTGTTCAGATGCGGAATATTTCTAACAATCTGGTAGGCAGGATGTTCCATTCGCTTGTGCCAAATCTCTAGTTGATTTTCTGCATTGGTCTGATACGCCTTTATGCCACTCACACCACGATACCAATAGAGTCCCTCTTTTCGTTCACCCGCTCCAATCAGCATCCTCGAAGTGTGGTCCTGCATTGCACAAAATCTATCAGTAAAATGTACTGTACATTTTACTTCATTCGTCAATTGTGATACTGAAATCAAATTGCAATTCAATTTCGGAACATATAGAACATGTTTAAGTTTCAGTCCTCCATCAAGGAAAACCGATCCTTCTTTGTTTGCCAGCACCAATTCACCATTTGGTAGTCCCACTGGGCACCCTTCCAAGGCTCGACTCTCCCTCAAGTTTTCTAGTGTTCCTGTCATATGATTAGAGGCGCCACTATCAATAATCCACAAGTCACATGCTTTCTTACCAGTCATCTTTTCAGTTTCATTTGCCTTGCGAGAATTCAACATTGCTGTCAAGATCTGCCATTGCTCATTACTCAGTCCTGCGACTTCTGGTTTTTCGGTTGAACCAACGTTATCTGCACCAGTGTGCGCCATATTGACGCGAGCCGTTCCTCCTTTTCCTCGGAAGGTTCCTGTTCTTTGTTGATTTTTTTCATCGTTTCTATCGGTTCGTGGTCTCTCTCCCCACCATTCTCGGGTAACCAATGATCTTGAAGCAATTGCCTTTGTCATGTCCCTTCCTTCCACACTGCATGCAAACAACCGATTTTTCTTTCGCTTCATTGCGCAACTTGTTCCTGGTTTCCGCTCGCATAGCCATTCCCACGATCATTCCTCGCTCTTCTTTAGACCTGGTGATTGTTCTCACCCTTTCTTCTTGCACCATGGTGCCATACACCCGATTCAACGAGGGTAATGGATCTGTTGCCAAAACATTTGACCGTGCAGTTCCATAGCCCTCATCATCTAGCCCCATCAAGAACTGATGAATTTTTTCTTCTTCTCTTCGTTTCTCAAGTTGCGTCATAATATTACACTTGCATCCCCCACATCTACACTGTGGGATTTGCTCGTAATTTGCCAGTTCATCCCACAACGTTTTCAACTTCCCATAATAGGAAACCATAGTCATTCCTTGTTGTTTGCATTCTCGCCAACTCGACTTTAGCCGCTGGATTCTTGGTCCGTTCACGATCGAGAATCGTTCCTTGATGTCATCCCATAGGTCCTTTGCGTTTTCCATGTATGCAACAGTGGAACGCAAACTAGGTTCTATAGTGTTTAGTATCCAAGATACAAGCATCGATTGAATTGTCCACCAATCTTCTATCTCAGATGTGTCTTCTTCAGGTTCCTTATGAGTTCCATCTATGAAACCCCATTTCCTTCGAGCCCGCAGAGATATCTTCACGGCCCTTGCCCATTCCTCGTAATTCTCTCCTCGTAATTGTACCTGTGTAATCACATTTCCAGGATTATCACCGGCACTCGGATCGTATGGCGATGGTGTTTTCTTCACCGCCTCTCCTCTCTCTGCCATTTTAGAAGTACGACTGTGTTCTCGGGCCGTTGGATATCGAGTTTGGTTCGCTTCGATACCATGATAAAAATATTTCCAAAAACCCCTGTCTTGTATTGAATATGATAGCACAATATATACATGAAATACGTAAACATTCTAGGCTATAATTACGCTAACCATTACAGTCGGTATCCTAAATTTGTCTATTAACAGATATGACATTAATGTGCATCACTGTGCATCGCTGTCATGCCAAGCTAAATATGGAAAAAATTAATCATGTAGAATCATGGCATGATACGGTATTTGTAATCTTATATTCTATGTTTATCAGGTTTTAAGTTAAAATTTGAGAAACTTCTTATTTTATCATATTTCTAATTAGATATGGATATGCAATATATCATATTTTACTGTTAGAACCAAGGATTGAACAGAAAAAGAAAAGAAACTGTTTTTATTAAATAGAATGAAAAGAACAAGCAATAGGAGGGACACTCTCTCCTCTAAGGGTTTTCCCTTTACAAAGGATTTCTCCTTTGATAATGAGCTAATGCTCAATTTATAAAAATATGAACTCTCTTCTCATATCCTTCTTACCCTATTTATATCCAAATAACATCTAAAGCAATTAACTAACTCAAATATGCTTACCATCTTACTAACAGTAACATTGACCAAAAAGGTGCATATCATTTGTCAAAAATGTTATGTGCTTCTTAAGCATTATGCAATAACTTCAAATCTCGAGTTTAGGAAGGGAGATAGTAACATGAGCATACAAAAGAATCTCTGACTGAAACAAAGCAACAGAATTTTTTTATCCGGAAACTAAGAGTTCCTACGTAACTTGTACTATACAATGGAGCAATCTACTGTCCTTTCTGCCACCAACTCCTTCAACTCCTTCAGATCACTGTTCCATCTTCAATTGTTGCATTCTTCACTATAACTACGATGCCAGACCTAATGTAGAATCCCTCTTTAGGTCTGTCTGCTTCTTGAACACCCTGTGAATCGTCGCAACTAAATCAGGAAACAAATGTTGGATAATGAAATGCCATATTTCCGTAGTCAAGTTTTGAAGTAGCACTTACATCAGCATTGGCAATAATCACATTTCTTCCTATCTTGGCATTCTTGTCAATTATGCAATTCCTTGGAGTTGGAAATCAGCATAAATTAGAGTAAGTCAAGGATCAAACTCTAGACCATTTCGTCTAAATTATGTAATGAACCAACTATTCCAAAGGTTTAATCAAGTTTATGTTATTTTCCCAATAGAAGTCATAACTTGTGACATGTAATTATGAGTATAACTTGCGTTATTTTGTTCTATATGACTAAGGAAGGTTTCATTAAGTGACATCATGGCACCTGATTTTGGTATTTTCTCCTACACCAATTGGAACCTTTCCTTCTGCCAGCAGAGTTGCAATTTCAGAATCAGTTTGATATAAGTCAGCACCCATCATCATGGTATCCTGCATAGCAAGGTCCATAAGTACAAGCATCACATCAGCCCCATTACTTACTAAATGTTATGCTATATATATAATCCATTAGCGTTTAAATATAATTGTACTAATCAAATTCTGCAATTTCAATTAGGCAAAAGCAGTAGCCAGAGTGTTAATTGAGAGGGGTAAAATGGTACTAAACTCTTGAAATTTTTAGGCTATGGCTAAAGAATTGCAAAAAGCACTTCCTCCTACCCAACACATTTTCAATTTTAGGTAGTATAATAATTCATAATGTAGAGAAAAGTACAAAACGTATCAAGCTTACCAGAAGCTCTGAACCAGCCTCTAAACGAGAGCGCACACCAACAACAGAATGTTGAATTCTACACTCACTCAAGAAGCAACCATGAGAAATAACTGAGTCCACAATCTGCAAAAGCCAAGCTCAAATATTCATTCGGGGTAAGAACATAAGAAAAGCAAGCCAGTAAAACTTTTACTCTTACCTTGCATTTTATTACTTTAGTGGGTGGTAGGAATCTCGGGGAAGTGTAAAAAGGCGCCTCCTGGTCATACAATTCAAATTTTGGAGACTACAAAGAATAAAGAATGTGATCAGTAAACGTACTAGACTGTTCCTCATGGAAAATATGTAATAATAGCGTTGTTTTCTTCAAATATTATCAAGTCCATTGTTATCAAGATTAGCAACACAAACTTGACTCTATACTGCTTCAAGTCTTCTAAACAGTGAAAGATTCTAATGTTTTTAAATTGAATTATGATTAAGCTTCATTCCTGGCTAATTAGTTGCACTAAACAATCCAAATTGGTTGAAACAAAGTTTCAAATTATGTATTAAACATAGAGGATACAAACCTGTTCTGTTAGTTCTAGATTAGCTTCATAGAAGGACTTGATAGTTCCAATATCCTTCCAATAGTCCCTGAACATATATGCCTGAAAATACAAATAGAAACAAAAAGCATCAAGAAATGAAAAGAATTTTATTGCATTAGCAAAATAGCATTCAATTCCATGGCTTGGATTCGCTCGCACTTGGACTTTGTGGTCCCTCAAAGAAGATGGTATAATTTCAGATCCCAAGTCATTGCCAGAAGGACAGGTCAACCTTAGCAGTTTCAGCAGGGTCTCAGTTCTGAATACAGAAACACCCATGGGAGAAATGAAAGGATATTTCTCTGCTTCTTCTGCACTTAAGCCTAAGATACTGGTATCAACACGCTGCAGTTATTAAAGGTGACACTTAATTAGCGTTGAACAATTCATATTTTATTGAGTATAAGGGTGTGAAATGTGAGTTAAGGGACAACTAATGTACCATTGCGTTCACATCTGATTCATTTGGGTTTTCTAAAAACTGCGTAATCCGACCCTTTCTATCAATTTTCATCAGCCCATACTCTGATGCACGGCTGCAAGATAGCTAACATTGGTCAACTCCAACAGCAATATATAACTAAATATGTTTATTGTTTGTGAAAGACATTTTTCTTTTAGCAAGTAAATAAGTTGGTTTGCCTTTAATTGTTTTGTAATCAAACCAAACTTCACAGATTTTCCATGGAGATTAATTTCTATCCATTGTCAATGTAAAAGTTTTCAAACCATCCACCAGTCAAAAATCATGTTAGATATAACTTCTAAAATAACTATTAACAATTTCTGATTGACAGTGTAAAAATTCCCTCTATTATTAATAGATATACTATTTTCTCTTTTACATATATATATATATATATACACACACACACACACACATACATACCGTTCATCCATGGGTACACATGAAACTGTGACATCAGCATTGTTTCCAACATGTTTCTGCAAGCACAGTCCTCGTAAATAATATATAATGTAATCTTAGCCGAGAATTTTTAGATGTACCTCCACAAGCTTCATATAGTCCATTCGGCAAAGATGGTCACCAGAAATGATTATTATTTGTTCAATATTCTTGTTCTTGGCATCCTGCATTATAATTATCCAGACATATTCATTTATGGTTATTAAACCGGTAATTTAGCATAGTTGTTTTTAGCATACAAAATAACTACCTCAAAAACCCAAATAAATCGCCTCACTGCATCAGCTGTCCCTTGGAACCATTTGCTCCCAGATTCTCCAGGAGTTTGAGTAGCAGCCAAGACCTGTTTAAATTATTCCAACTTTGATCAGTAACATAGCCTCACTAGTAAATTTCTTCCAACTTGTTTGTAGAATCTATTTCCTAAAATATAGTAAATCTCACTCTTATTGAAATACTGCAAACAACTTACCTCCACAAAACCTCCTCCAAAGTTCACTCCATTTTCAAAATTATACGTGCGAGACAGGTGGCCATTAAGAGAGAAAGAGTTGAACTGAGTTAAAACGTAAACTTTCCTGATGCCACTGTTGATGCAATTACTCATAGGAATATCTATGAGTCTGTAACACCCTCCAATGGTAACCTGCAACCATGATGAGATAAATAATAACTGTCCACATATATTTCATCACATTCAGAAATAAACAAATAAATAATTCAGAAATCCTGCAACTGCATGAAGGAAAATCTTTTACGTAGTGCATTCATCTGTGTCTCAAAATTCAAAACAAATTCACTCCTACCATTTATAGCAATCAGTTCAAAACTCTGAAGAAAATTATGTAAATAGAAAACCGTACAGCGGGTTTGGCTCTTATGCTGGTAAGAGGAAAGAGTCGAGTTCCAGCACCTCCACCCAATATGATGGCAGCTACATTTTCAGGGTTTGCTTTTGGACTCTGAGTAATGGGTATTTGAAGTACCTTAAACCAAAATCCAAAGTCAGCATTACAATTTAGAATCCTAAAGTATCATCAAACCAAGCAACAGTAACAAAAAAATATCTCATGTACCAACATGTCCCTCAAATGACAAAAATCATACACATAAGCGCACAACAATGATCTTAGTTTCTCTTTATGTATATGTAAGCAGTGAATCACGATTTATTATTATTATTATTATGGTAAACAAAAACTATTAAATTATGTCATATAACGCTACATTGAAACCAAGAATAAAAGTTGGTTAATATTTTCATGCTACTGCATGTACTGTGAATATTTTTTGCATAATCTTGGTCACTTAAGATCCAATATCTGTAGTTCTAATTCTGAGAATTAGAAGGGTTTCAGTTGATGTTTCCTATGTGTATAAAGAGAGGGATAAAGACATTCACACACGTCAGAAAAGTGTTTGCATGTAGTTATTACCCTAGAATCTTTGTTGAGATCTGGTGTGTAAACAGCGTATGCATTGCCAGGCTTGAAACTTCTAGCCTTAAAACTCTTGCCTGGTTGAGTACTGAAAAATCTTACGTTAAGACTTCCCCTTGTGTTCTCACCCCAGAAGCCAGAACTTCTGTTTTTTGTCCCAAACCCCTTGGTAGCTAGATTACCACTTGCATTGAGGGTTGCAATGGTTGCATCCATGACTCTCTTTCTCACAAAGCCCCACACTCTTGAGAAGCAGGTAAAACAATGCACTGAGGAGGCAAATATATAGGATTTTGTGAGGTGAATAATATGAAGGCAAAATGGTGGCTGAGATGGTCCAATCAGATTGTTAGCGAAGATATTGCCAAATGACTTGATGATACCAACGAAAAATATGGCAAAAGCTTCTAGAGTTCATTTGCATCTTTACAATTTTCTTTATTTATCTTATTAGTTATTGTCAAGAAAATGTTAGTTTTCAGTCTTTTTTGTAGTTTAATAATTGTGATTTCATAACTTAAGTAAATTATAAATGAAGCAAAACCTTCAAATTACTTAGATGTAGTTTATTAAAATCAAATTTTATTTTAATTAGAATAGAACTGTATTAAAAAATTGAATAAAAATGATTTGTTTCTATTTTCCATAATTAACGCTTAACGGGCTAGTTGGACCGAATGGAAGGGCCCATTTGGTGACCACCACATATACTATGTCCGCAAACAACATCTCATCTTTTTCTTTTTCTCACAAACGGATAGGTACCTGAAAATGGCGCAGTGCGTGACCAACACATTCCTCCGAGGAACACCCTTCCTTCCACTTTCAACTCCCAAAAAAAGCGTAAGTCATTTCATTCACCACAATTCGAAACTCACAGGTACCGCGTATTTTGAGTGTGGAATCATAAATTTTGACGGAGTTATTGTTTGAATTTGTTGGCAGGTAGGGAGAGTGGTGCAGTGTGGGGTGCGGTGCAGGAAGAAGGAAATACACCCGCAGTTCCACCAGGAGGCGAAGGTGTACTGTAACGGGGAGCTGGTGATGACGACGGGTGGGACCCAGAAGGAGTATGTGGTGGATGTGTGGTCGGGGAACCACCCCTTCTACCTCGGCAACCGCTCAGCGGTTATGGTGAGCGACGACCAGGTGGAGAAATTCAGGAAGAAGTTCGGGGAGCTCACGCAGATTATGGAGATTCCTGTCCTCAAAGGAGAGATTGTTATCCCCTCTAGACGCAAGGGGGTTTCCAAGGGAGGCAAAAAAAAGTGATCTTCTCCTCTGGGTAACCCTCTTTTTCTTTTTTTCAATTTCAGTGTAAAATGATCAAACACTTTTCCCTATGCTGTTTGAAAAAAAAAAATGCTGCTATGGATATTGTTTTCGGCAAACGGATGAATGTGGATATGTTTGTTACTGGTAAAAAAATGCAATAGAACTAATTTGAGTATGATTGTGCTGATGAGATAAAACAAAAACAACCTGGATATTACAATTATTATTTTTTTTTTTCATTTGGGTTTGTTTATTTTATATTCCAATTTATAGACTAGTTTGTCAATATTTATCTTGATAAGATAAATAAGGTGCAAATGATATAATTTTGAGACTTGAATGACAAGGATAATGGTGTTGGAGATCTCAACTTTATTAGTAGTATAATGCTGTGAGACTTCCCAACAGGGAAAGAAGCATAGAGAATCATATCCATGAGAAAGTCATAGGAGATTGTACATTGAGACATGTGTACAGTTGGATTCCAATTCATGATGGTAATGGTTATTTCATTACTTTTATTAATTATTTTAGTAAAAAAACTTAAGTGTATTTCTTGAAACAAAAATCAAAAGTTTGTGATGCCTTAAAGACATTCATAGAATTTGTGGGGGAAAAGTGGTTGCAAAATTAATGTTTTAAAAATAGATAATGTCCAAGAGTACTTCAATTATACAAATTTCTTCAAGCAACATAGAATTCATCATCAAGTGCCAACCAGATATGCTTCCCAACATAATGAAAATGTTAAAAGGAAGAAGTGGACAATCATGGATATTAATATTAAGCTTTAGGCATCTATTAATTCAGAAGCCAGTTTTCTTTGCTGAGTTTGGGGTAGCAACAAAAAACATGAGCACTGACTCAACAACAGTAAGGGACCAATTTTTCAACTTGGTGTATTTTGCAATCTATTCATCAGCAAGTGATAGTAGCGCAGCAATTGGTGGCTTATTTTGGCAACTTCTAGCAGAAGGAATGGATTCTTTTAGAGATGGCTATGAAGTGCCCTTAGATGATACTTGCTCAACTGCTACTTTGATTGCTCAAGAGTCTCAAAAGCTAAACAGAATCAGGATGAAGAAATCCTTCAGAGTTAAGAATTCCAAGCAGTGGAATAAAGCTAGGGAAGTTAAAGACTGAGACAAATCTTGAAGACTCTGTAATATTATTTGTGAATGGAGATACGAACGTGTTATACCCTCCACAAGATGAGTTAACAATAAAATGCCTATTAATCTTATACATTACTTGTGCATGAAATGTCCATGTCAGATAAAATTCCCATACACACGTGTTGAAGAGGAGTGAGTTATAAAAGAAATGAAAGGCTCGTAAATTGAAAATGTTTAGAGCTTAGAATATACAGAGAGCTAAGTCTATGTACAATTGTACATGAAGGAAATAGTTATTACACAAACAAAACATAAAATCAAAATAGCTACCAACACTTTAGGAACTCCAAGAATTAAACCAAATGATGTGGAACTTCCTAGCCCCCTTTCTCCATAGATGTCTGTCAAATTGGAGAAGTTTACTGTAATAATCAATTATATTATATCAAAAGTTGAACTTAAAATAATTAAATTTGGTTTTAAGTTAAAATTTGAGAAACTTCTTATTTTATCATATTTCTAATTAGATATGGATATGCAATATATAATATTTTACTGTTAGAACCAAGGATTGAACAGAAAAAGAAAAGAAACTGTTTTTATTAAATAGAATGAAAAGAACAAGCAATAGGAGGGACACTCTCTCCTCTAAGGGTTTTCCCTTTACAAAGGATTTCTCCTTTGATAATGAGCTAATGCTCAATTTATAAAAATATGAACTCTCTTCTCATATCCTTCTTACCCTATTTATATCCAAATAACACCTAAAGCAATTAACTAACTCAAATATGCTTACCATCTTACTAACAGTAACATTGACCAAAAAGCTGCATATCATTTGTCAAAAATGTTATGTGCTTCTTAAGCATTATGCAATAACTTTAAATCTCGAGTTTAGGAAGGGAGATAGTAACATGAGCATACAAAAGAATCTCTGACTGAAACAAAGCAACAGAATTTTTTTATCCGGAAACTAAGAGTTCCTACATAACTTGTACTATACAATGGAGCAATCTACTGTCCTTTCTGCCACCAACTCCTTCAGATCACTGTTCCATCTTCAATTGTTGCATTCTTCACTATAACTACGATGCCAGACCTAATGTAAAATCCCTCTTTAGGTCTGTCTGCTTCTTGAACACCCTGTGAATCGTCGCAACTAAATCAGGAAACAAATGTTGGATAATGAAATGCCATATTTCCGTAGTCAAGTTTTGAAGTAGCACTTACATCAGCATTGGCAATAATCACATTTCTTCCTATCTTGGCATTCTTGTCAATTATGCAATTCCTTGGAGTTGGAAATCAGCATAAATTAGAGTAAGTCAAGGATCAAACTCTAGACCATTTCGTCTAAATTATGTAATGAACCAACTATTCCAAAGGTTTAATCAAGTTTATGTTATTTTCCCAATAGAAGTCATAACTTGTGACATGTAATTATGAGTATAACTTGCATTATTTTGTTCTATATGACTAAGGAAGGTTTCATTAAGTGACATCATGGCACCTGATTTTGGTATTTTCTCCTACACCAATTGGAACCTTTCCTTCTGCCAGCAGAGTTGCAATTTCAGAATCAGTTTGATATAAGTCAGCACCCATCATCATGGTATCCTGCATAGCAAGGTCCATAAGTACAAGCATCACATCAGCCCCATTACTTACTAAATGTTATGCTATATATATAATCTATTAGCGTTTAAATATAATTGTACTAATCAAATTCTGCAATTTCAATTAGGCAAAAGCAGTAGCCAGAGTGTTAATTGAGAGGGGTAAAATGGTACTAAACTCTTGAAATTTTGAGGCTATGGCTAAAGAAATGCAAAATGCACTTCCTCCTACCCCACCAATTTTCAATTTTAGGTAGTATAATAATTCATAATGTAGAGAAAAGTACAAAACGTATCAAGCTTACCAGAAGCTCTGAACCAGCCTCTAAACGAGAGCGCACACCAACAACAGAATGTTGAATTCTACACTCACTCAAGAAGCAACCATGAGAAATAACTGAGTCCACAATGTGCAAAAGCCAAGCTCAAATATTCATTCGGGGTAAGAACATAAGAAAAGCAAGCCAGTAAAACTTTTACTCTTACCTTGCATTTTATTACTTTAGTGGGTGGTAGGAATCTCGGGGAAGTGTAAAAAGGCGCCTCCTGGTCATACAATTCAAATTTTGGAGACTACAAAGAATAAAGAATGTGATCAGTAAACGTACTAGACTGTTCCTCATGGAAAATATGTAATAATAGCATTGTTTTCTTCAAATATTATCAACTCCATTGTTATCAAGATTAGCAACACAAACTTGACTCTATACTGCTTCAAGTCTTCTAAACAGTGAAAGATTCTAATGTTTTTAAATTGAATTATGATTAAGCTTCATTCCTGGCTAATTAGTTGCACTAAACAATCCAAATTAGTTGAAACAAAGTTTCAAATTATGTATTAAACATAGAGGATACAAACCTGTTCTGTTAGTTCTAGATTAGCTTCATAGAAGGACTTGATAGTTCCAATATCCTTCCAATAGTCCCTGAACATATATGCCTGAAAATACAAATAGAAACAAAAAGCATCAAGAACTGAAAAGAATTTTATTGCATTAGCAAAATAGCATTCAATTCCATGGCTTGGATTCGCTCGCACTTGGACTTTGTGGTCCCTCAAAGAAGATGGTATAATTTCAGATCCCAAGTCATTGCCAGAAGGACAGGTCAACCTTAGCAGTTTCAGCAGGGTCTCAGTTCTGAATACAGAAACACCCATGGGAGAAATGAAAGGATATTTCTCTGCTTCTTCTGCACTTAAGCCTAAGACACTGGTATCAACACGCTGCAGTTATTAAAGGTGACACTTAATTAGCTTTGAACAATTCATATTTTATTGAGTATAAGGGTGTGAAATGTGAGTTAAGGGACAACTAATGTACCATTGCGTTCACATCTGATTCATTTGGATTTTCTAAAAACTGCGTAATCCGACCCTTTCTATCAATTTTCATCAGCCCATACTCTGATGCACGGCTGCAAGATAGCTAACATTGGTCAACTCCAACAGCAATATATAACTAAATATGTTTATTGTTTGTGAAAGACATTTTTCTTTTAGCAAGTAAATAAGGTGGTTTGCCTTTAATTGTTTTGTAATCAAACCAAACTTCACAGATTTTCCATGGAGATTGATTTCTATCCATTGTCAATGTAAAAGTTTTCAAACCATCCACCAGTCAAAAATCATGTTAGATATAACTTCTAAAATAACTATTAACGATTTCTGATATAAATAACTATTAACGATTTCTGATTGACAGTGTAAAAATTCCCTCTATTATTAATAGATATACTATTTTCTCTTATATATATATATATATATATATATATATACCGTTCATCCATGGGTACACATGAAACTGTGATATCAGCATTGTTTCCAACATGTTTCTGCAAGCACATCTATGGAGAAAGGGGGCTAGGAAGTTTCACATCATTTGGTTTAATTCTTGGAGTTCCTAAAGTGTTGGTAGCTATTTTGATTTTATGTTTTGTTTGTGTAATAACTATTTCCTTCATGTACAATTGCTGCGCCACTATCACTTGCTGATGAATAGATTGCAGAATACACCAAGTTGAAAAATTGGTCCCTTACTGTTGTTGAGTCAGTGCTCATGTTTTTTGTTGCTACCCCGAACTCAGCAAAGAGAACTGGCTTCTGAATACTCTGTGCATCTTTTATGTGGTCGTTCAGCCAACGAACCAAAAATAAGATTTGCTCTTCATTGCTTGATCCTGGTAACCTGCTCATAACCTTGCCCAATTCAGCATTATCATGAAAAATAAGAATCTAACTTAATTTCAACACTAAAAAGAGTTATTATTAGTAAGATTTTTGTAACATTATTATAAATATTAATAATTTTACAGAGCATGATGGTTTCTAATTGAATGATATGGTAGAAATCAAATTCATTTTTGGGGGAATTTGGACTTTTTTTCATCTACTGACAGTTTGTGATTGAATGATACTGTATAAACCTTTTTGGTAGCATACACCATTTACTCGATTAAGAATTCTAGCAATATATTTATAAATGGAGTGTATCTAAATGCATTTTTTCTTGTGTTATTATTTGATATCATTGTGAGGTTTTATCAAGAATGGAAGTAAAATTGCACACCATTGATCAGGGTATGAGTGAACTGTGGTAAAATCAATGCCAGGGATTTGGTTGTTTGCAATGAAATCTGTTCCAACATGGAAATTTGGATAAGAATGGAAATCAAACTCGTATTCGTGGAGACTGATCCGTCCTCGTCTCGAGGTTGACTGGGAAAAACCGAATTGACCAGGATCGGGTTTTCCCGCTTTAAGAAATCGGGTTCGACTTGACCCTCTGTCTTTTCACATTACCCTTTGTCTTCTCACATTATCCTTTGTCTTACATTATCCTTTGTCTTCTCATATAACGTAATGTGTTCCTTCACTTTACTTCACTTCCATCCATCTATTCTTAATTTCTTTGTTTTTTTCAATCTCTTCACAAGTAGTCTCAATTCAACACACATTTTTCTCTCTCGCCTTTTATTGCTCTACCTTTCCTTAAATTCTTTAATTAGTTGGCTTTTCTTGTCTCTTTAACTAGTTTGACTTCTCTAATCGATTTTCCAATAGCTTCAACTAGTTTATCGAACACATAAGGTAATATTTTATTTATTTATCTTTTTCTAAATATGTGCATCAATCATAGTATCATTTTATTTCTAGTTTGTTTCTATTAAGTTTCGTTATATAATGTTTTTTGAGTTTTATTATTCTTTTTTATCATATATCAAATCTTATGTTAATTAAATAATTATATTTTTTTATCTTTTAGTACAACGTAAGTCTTATTTTAAAAAAAATAAACAGAGGAAAACATGGTAGAGAAGAAAAAATATTTAGGCAATAAATAATACATATCTTGTTTATGGTGGTAGGCATTTTTTTTATATAATGGAAAATAATGAAGCAACACAAGCAAGTACACAGGGACCATTGCTAAAAGAAAATCCTAACCTCGCTGGTCTTACTCCTACACCAAATGAAGTCTCACTAATAACTGGAGATAATAAGCATGATGAGACTATACCATCAGGATCAAATCGATTTAAAAGTAAGATTTGACAATATTTTCAAAAGATTCAAGCTAATGGAGAGGACAAGGCTCAATGCAATTATTGTAAGAAACTTTTGGGAGGAAAATAAAAAAATGGGACAAAACACCTATGGCAACACAATGATAGTTGTATTCAATTCAAGATTTCTATAAAAGGGAAAAAAGGGGAAACATTTCTTACCCCTAAAGTTATGCAAGATAAACAAGATTTTGGTATAAGAATTTAAGATGTAGAGCATGCAAGGAAAGAACTTGCACATGTAATTATTATGCATGAACATCCACTTTCAGCTGTAGATCATATTGGTTTCAAGAGATACTCATATGCTCTCCAACTAGTATTTCAAGTTCCTTCTAGAAATACGATTAACAAAGAAATATTCAAAGTCTACAAGTATGAGAAATCAATAATTTTGAAGTCATTGGATAACCTTGAAGGAAGAATGGCTATAACATGAGACATGTGTACTAGAAATATAGGCTAAGATCAATAGGGGAGTGAATTGATCTAAACAAAAACTTTTTGCAACTTTTCAATACAAACTATAAATTTCAAAGATTGAAAAATCTAATCAATTCTTGAACAAAAAACCAGCACTATATGAATGAAAGAAAGAGATGAAAGAAGAGCAAGAACACCAAGTTTTATACTAGTTCACCCAATCCATCGAGCTACATCCAGTTCTCAACCAAATTCCAGTTGAGTTCCATTAATCAGAATTTGTTTGATTACAATAATAGTTTGCAAACAGACAATCTACACCAAGAACTTTAACTCAGTTCTTGAATCTATGACAACAACCAAAATTCTAGCTGCTAAACCAGTGCCCACACTTCCAGATGAGCGGATTGCATCAAAATCTCATGTAACTAATTGAACTGCAAATCTGCTGAGCAGATGGGAGACTGCTAAGCGGATGGGAGATCGCTGAGTGGATGAGTCGAATTTTAAATTTTGTAGAATGTTGTATTGAGTTCTATTTTATAATTATGGACCTCGAATGAGCATTGAATGCTTCATATGTCTTTGTTGTTGTATAAATAGACCTTCGAAGGTGTAGAAATATAAGTTAAGTTTTAGTCACAAGTTCATTTACAAGTTTCTCTAGTTTTTAGTGATGCTTAGCTTCCAGTCTGTTCATGGAGTTCTTGTATGAATAATGCAATGAAGTTTATCAATTCAAGTTCTTCCACTCAACTATTTACTGTTTTCATATGGTTCTTTATGTTTCAATTGTTCTTCATGTTCTAATTCATTTTTTTTTGTTTCACCGATTAGAAATTGTTTTCTATGGTTTAAATTTGATTTTTAATTATTCTAACCAATTATAATCCATTGCAATCAATATAATTAAGATTAGTTAATTGAATGTCTCTTGTACATCAGAATTCAATTTCTAGGTTTAAGTGATTGCTTGATTTAGAAATTGATTTGTGAATATGAATTTCAAATGGATTATAATTGATTGGAACTGTTGTGGATTGGTTATTGTGATTGCAAAATAGTTTCATAGAAATCGATGATACTCATAAAAGCAAGTTTATGATTGGAGAATCAACACAGTTTTTTCACTATTCTTAATCCACAACTTTCATAGATTAGATTTACATGCTTTCTTTATTGCTTTCATTTAAATATTTTCTTTAAATGTTTTCATAGTTTAGATTTATTGCTTTTATTTATATGTTTTCATTTACTATTTTTCATAGTATAGGTTTATTGTTCTCAATTTACTTTTCTCCATCTAAAATAAAAAAAAACACCCTGTATTTCCTAACTTTTGACATTAAAAAGAAAGATTTGAAACAAAATCAAGCAATTCTCCTCGAGATTCGACCTAAGACAAACCCTAGTACTACATTCCTTTAATTTCAAATTATTTGATGAAATTTAGGCTACAAGATTAACATCAACATTAATATTTTATATACCTTCTTAAATATATATTAATGCTTGTATTTTTAGATTTTAACAAGTATTCTCTTTATATTTTATCTTTAGGTGGTATGGATTCTCAACTAGTTGATGACTAATTACTTTATTCAATGAGATAGATTCTAGTGACAAAGATATTATTTTACTTATTCAAAGAATATTATTATTATTTATTTATTTTTCAATATTTATTTCTCCTTTCAATATTATATTTATTTAAAATTATGTAGGTGAATTGATAAACATTAACATTGCTTGCTCATTTGGAAGATGATCATTAGATTATCCAACATTTGCTATTCAGAACTTTTTTATAGTATATCTTTTGAAGGATTAGTAGTTTAAATTGTGAAGAAAAAATTAAAATTAGTAAACTTTTTAATATTTCTCCAACTGATTTCTGTTTTCCTTAATTATTAGTAGATTTTACAGTTTTCTTATATGCATTGTTTTGTATAGTTATATGCACTATTATGAAATTTTCTTATATTATTTTCTCCGAGAAAATTTATTTAAATATTTATTAGTATTTTTAAATATTTATTTTATAATTATTTTAAAAGGATCATTAGTTGAAACTTGTTTTTATTATATATTTTTTTCAAGGATTAATAGTTTTAAAGGATTGGTAGTTTATAATAGGAAGAAAAAAAGAATGATTAAGTATATTTTTTGTACATAAATATTTTAATAAAAATATAATAAATTAAAATATACACTTAATCAACAATAATAATCTAAAAATTATAAAATTATATTTATTTTTTATAAGAAATAAAATGTAAAAAAATTAAAATTAATTTATATATAATTACTTTAAAAAAATACAATAGAACGGGGACGGGTCGGGGTAGAGGGCGGGGAAACCTTAAACCCTACTGAGATGGGAATGGAAACTTAATTTCTAACCTCGACAAGGATCAGGGGCAGGGACGGTGACAGTTAAAAAGTCAGAGGCGGGGGTCGGGGAGGCAAAACCTGCCCCCATCCCCACCTCGCCCCGTTATCATGCCTAGTACCATCAGGACCAAAAATTCACCTGCAACAAACAACAGATTTCCTAAGCGGTAATGGGACGAGTTCCCAAGTTTCAATATTCTAAATAGCAGTCAGTTCATCAAGCATGGTCTGATGCCAACCAGGATGGGCTAAGGGATCACCTACGGATTTAGGAATTGACACAGAAGAAATAGACGAAAGGCAAGTATAAAAAGGTGGAGATAATCTATGGTAACTCAAAGCAGTATAATGAGGAAAGAGAATACAGGTAGAAGTATACCTTTACGGAGGGCAATTAGAATGTCAAATTGAGTTGTTGGAGTCAAATGAGACAAAGAAGTTGACACTAGAAGTGAGTCATTTGGTGGTTGTTGGGATCACTGTCTTCGATTATAAACTTGAAGTGGTGGTGACAGAGGAGAATTCGAAGGTGGACTAGGCACAAAAAAAGGATCACACACAACAAGAATATTGATTGTAGCAGACAGGGACACACACGGAGAAGAAGGACAATTAAAGTAAAAGGAGACTCATTAAAAGGTGACATCTGTAGAAATATAATAACGGTTAAAAAAAGGAGAGAAACACTTATATCCTTTTGTGATCGAATAAATCATAAAAAAACACATTTGTGTGATCTAGGAGATAACTTATCAAGACTAGGACTAAAATAATGAACAAAACATGTAAACCCAAAAACTTTTAAGAGGTAAGGGTTGTAGAGGTTCATGAGGAAATAAAAGAGAATGAAGAATTTTGTTATTTAAAACCAAAGATGGGATGCGATTAATAAGATAATATACAGTAATAACATCACCCCAAAAGTGTTGAGGAACCTCACCATGAATTAAAAGAGTGCGAGATATTTCAACAAGATATCTATTCTTGCGCTCAACCACCCCATTTTGTTGAGGTGTATAAGCACATGAAGTTTGATGAAGAATGTCATGAGAAACCATAAAATGTTTAAAAGAATGAGAAATGTATTCACGACCATTATGACTTCCCAAAGTTCAAACAGAACTCGCAAATTGAGTTTTAATTTCATTAAAAAGGATTGGATTATAGAAAACAACTCATAATGATTTTTTTATTAAAAATAACCAAGTACATGTGAAATAATCATCAATAAAAGTAACAAAATACTGAAAATCTAAATTAGATTAACACGACTAGTCCCCAAATGTTAGAGTCAACTAATGCAAAAGGGGACGAAGCACGTTGTGAGACACTACGAGGAAAGGAATTACGATTATGTTTGACAAGATTCACATAACAAAATGGATAAATTGGACAAACTGGGAACAAGCTGCTACAATTTGGCAAGACTAGGATGACCTAGCTAAGCATGGAGGAGAGATGGAGGATCCACAACTGTGCTAACATGTGTAGAAGGACGAAGATGATAAAGACCATGAGACTTAATTTTGGTGTCAATCATTTGTCTCGAACTCCGGTCCTATAAACAAACAAAATCTTTGGTAAAAGAAATAACACAATCAAGAGAATGAATTAGACGACTAATGGATAATAAGTTAAAGGGAGACCCAAGGATATAAAGAACATTATTATTGGATAAAGATGGAAAAAGATTAATAGTACCAATACCATGAGATAAGACTCTAGACCCATAAGCCATTGTAACTGAAGGTAAATTATCTAGAGAGGATAAAGAAGAAAATAAACATTTGTTACCAATAATATGATTTGTGGTGCCTGAGTCAAGAACCCAAGGTCCAAGAGAAGGAGATTTAGGCCAATAAAAGATGTACCTATGCGTGCAATAGAAGTAGTGGAACTAGAGTTCTGACAATCCTCATATCATTTGAAAAATTAATTGAAAATAACATATTTGTCTGCAATATAAGATGAAATAGGATCCACAGTAGATGATTGTGAGGGAAGATCAATTTGGACAATTATAACAACTCGAGGAGGATGACCATATAATGCATAACACCTGTTAATCTTGTGGCCTAGTTTGTGACAATGATCACACTTATGACACCCTTTTCTTGGCTTGCAAGAGTGATTGCGATTATCACATTGAGATGCCAAAGTAGAGGAATCATCAGCAAATGCATGTATATCAATTATGTGTTTACTTGGCACATGTAAAAGGGTGGAACAATTAGAAGTAAAATTGGGCACAATAGGGGAACCCAAAATTTGATCACGGATATGGGAATATTCATCAGCAAGTTCATGTAATGCCAACAACATGAAGAACTTTGACCGTTGCTACAGTTCTTGGGCAGGAGTAGAGGCAGAAGGTAATAACTCATTAAAGTCACCCCAAATACTCAACCATTGGGCCATGACTTCGAGGAGCAACAATAGTGAGAAGATCATGACAAACACCGTAAAGACGTTGAGTGTCATTGGTGTATAATAATTTTGCTTGTTCCCATAGGAACATGTTTCATAGGAACGAAACATTTGTTTTAAAGAAGATCAATAGGTCCTATATTAAAATAGGAAGGATTTTTGTATAGGAAAAATAAGAAATTCCACTCAGAGGGTCGAGACCGCCGTCTCGCTATCGGCTAAGGGCGAGACCACCGTCTTGCCATCGGCTAAGGGCGAGACTGCCGTCTTGTTTGGCTAGACTGTCGTCTCGTTTGGCGAGACTGCTGTCTCGTTTGGCGAGACCGCTATCTTGCTTGGCGAGACCGTCGTCTCGCCAATCGCCAATGGCGAGACTGCCATCTCGTTTAGCGAGACGGTCGTCTCGCCACTTGCCGAAGGCGAGACTGTCGTCTCATTTGGCGAGACAGCGGTCCTGACCTTGTTAGGCGAGACGACAGTCTCGACCTGACAAGTGCGAATTCCTATAAAGGGGGAGACTTTCTCACTCTTTTCACATCATTCTACCACTTCCCTTCTGTAAAATCTTCAAATTACTCTCCTAGGACCCCTTTGAAGCATTTCAAGAGTTTCTTAGAGTTCTTAGAAAGTGTTCTATAGTATTGCAAGAAAGACCGATCATCATTGTAGAGCGTGGGGATTGCCAAAAAACACCCTCTTTCAAAGAATTTACTATAAAAGCTTGCTTCAAAGGTTCCTATATACTCCCTTATCTACTTTACTGCTTTTTAGATAGTATTGTTGTGCATTAATCATTTAGGGTCATGTAGTCAATAATTTAATTTCCACAATAAATAAATAAGGGTAAAAGCACAATTTAGAGTTATTATTTCTTTATAAAAATGGTCCATCATAGGGAACCCGAAATGAGCGTTGTAGGGAAGCTAATACCTTCCCTACACGTAACTAACTCTCTTACCTAACTGTGGTTGTAATGACTAAAGTGGGTTTTTCTTAAAAAACCATTGCCTTCTTCTTTCTTTCTTTTCCAATGTTTCTAGTAAAAACATTGTTGGCGACTCCTCGAACCTTTCGAAAACCTCGCCTTTAGGTCCAACCCGATTATCGGACAACCTAAAGGCGTTGAACCATTTCTTTTAAAAACGCGAGTCGAACGAAATCATCGCGTCGCTCCAACTGCCTCTTTTGACGGCGGCGACATTAGCTTGTTCCTAAATACCCATTTAGTTCTAATTACTTGATGAGATTCTTCTCTTGGAATCAATTCCTAGACTTGATTTCTTTCAAACTGATTTAATTCTTCTTGCATTGTAATACACCATTGATCATCCTTGAGGGCTTCCTCAACATTCTTGGGTTCTATCTGTGAGACAAAAACTATAGTTATACAGAAATTATACATATTTCTAGTACTTACCCCTTTTGAAATATCACCAATTATGTTGTCAAGTGATAGTCCTCTTGGTGATTGTCATGCTTTTGCTAACTCGGATGGTTGAGATGGTTCATTTTCATTTAAGTAAATTTCTTCTAATGCTTCCTTGAGGTACGCTTCATCACCTGCATTTTCTTTTCTTAACTCAAGAGGATTTTCCTCAAGGTCTACAATTTCATCAAAAGTAACATGCATACATTCTTCTATATTTAATGTTCTTCTAATAAATACCTTATATGCTTTGCTAGTAAGAGAATAACCTAAGAAAATAGCCTCATCGGCTTTTGATTCAAATTTACCTAGGTTATCTTTACCATTATTTAACACAAAACATTTGCAACCAAAAATTTTCAAATGAGCTACATTTGGTTTTCTTCCTTTAAATAACTCATAAGGTGTGATTTTCAAGATAGGCCTAATGAGCATTCTATTCAAAACATAACATGCAGTACTTACAGCATCTGCCCAAAAGTATTTAGGAACTTTAGATTCATTTAACATAGTTCTAGCTAGTTCTAAGGATCTATTTTTCCTCTCAACTACATCATTTTGTTGGGGCATTCTAGGTGCAGAAAATTATGTAAAATACCATTTTCTTCACAAAAATTTTCAAAAGACTCATTTTGAAATTCTCTACCATGATCACTTCTTAACACTTTAATTTTTAACTCTTTCTCATTTTGAATTTGTTTTGTAAACTTTCTAGAAACCTTAAAGGCTTCACTTTTCAAAGTTAAGAAAAAAGTCCAAGTAAATCTAGAGTAGTCATCAACGATCACAAGAGCATACAAATTTCCTCCAAAGCTTTTAATTCTAGATGGTCCAAAAAGATCTAAATGTAAAAGTTCTAAAGGCTTTGAAGTTAAAATTATGTTCTTAGTTTTAAAAGATGATTTCACTTGTTTACCTTTTTGACATGCATCACATAATTTATCTTTTTCAAATTTTAAGTTAGGCAAACCAACAACTAAGTCTCTAGAGATTAACTTGTTTAATTGATGCATATGAATATGGACTGCTCTTTTATGCCACAACCAAGGGTTTTCTTCTTTAACAGCCAAATATGTTATATCAACATCAGATGCACAATCCAAATCAAGAAAATAAATATTGTTATGCCTAATACCTTTTAATGCAATTTCTTTAGAATCCTTAAGATGTATGGTGCAGTAATTGCTTTTAAAAATTACCTTAAGTCCTTTATCACAAAGCTAACTTATACTGAGAAGATTGTGCTTTAATCCATCAACAAGGAGCACATCCTTTATTTCCAAAGTATTTGTACCACCAATGTTTCTGGTTCCAAGGATTTTGCCTTTATTGTTGTCTCCATAAGTTACATATCCTTGTTCTTTCTTATTGAAACTTACAAATTTCTTTTTATCACCAGTCATGTGTCTTGAACATCCATTGTCAAGGTACCACATTGACTTCTTGGATTTAAATTTCCTACAAAATAAGAACACAAAGATCTTAGGTCCTCGTAACTTTTGGGTCCTTGGGGTTAGAGACAATCAAATTATTTACCTATATGTATCCAAATATATTTTCCTTTAGGAACACCAAAATGCTTAATCCTACATTTATTGGAAGTATGTCTCTGTTTCATACAATACAAACACGCATTTGGGGATTTTATTTTTGAAAAAGATTCAACTCTATTTTGAGGAGGTACAGTTCCTTTCACAACCCATACAATGTGGGTTCTTTGATTTTTTAGTTCTTTTCAAGGGAACATCACTGTTACCTTTAGTTTTCACAAACTTTTGATTTTCATCTTTTCTACAATCACACATATTTTTCGTAGCATTTTCTAGTAAATGCTCAAGTATGCATATGTCAAATTCATAACTTTTACATGATGCACATGTAATTGGTTCATCTTCTTTTTCTTTTAAAGAAACAATTTTCGTTTTTAAAGATTCTACTTCCTTTTCTGATTTATTCAAACTCTTTTTCAATGTTTTATGTTCAGATTTCAAATGTTTAAAAGCAGTAAACAGTTCTTGATATGCATTATGTAATTCATCATAATCATTTTCATTATCACTAGAAGAACAGTTAGAATCACTTACCTCACAGTCGGAAGAGTAACTGTTATTAGCCATCAAGCAAAGATTTGTTTCAACATCGGAATCACTTGACTCTGAACTAGAGTCACTTTCCTCCCACGCATTGTAAGCTTTCTTTTTAAAGGATTTTCTTCCTTTTGAATCATCACTTCTTTTGTTGTTGGGACAGTCTGCTTTCACATGCCCTGTTTCACCATATCCATAACATTTGAAGATTGATGATCCTTCTTTTTCTTTCCTCTTGCTTTTGAATGGTTGCTTTCCTTTTGATTTCATGAACTTAGTGAACTTCTTGATCATGAGACTTAAATGCTCATCTTCTTCATTTTTAGAATATTCTTCTTCATTTTTATTCTTGCTTTTTGAGACCTCAGTTTTAAAAGCTAAGTTTCTCTTGATATTTTGGACTTCCTGAAAAACATCCTGAAATTCATCCAATACTAACTCTAGACTATGGGACAAACTTGGAGATTGTTCATGAAATGTAGGAAGAACCTAAAGGAGAATATGCTAAGAGTAGGGGTTTATGAACTAAAAGTACCTTCTTAATTCCCTTGTGGGAGATCATGATGCCCTTTGCCTTAGAGGTTGACCCCTTCTCTTTTTTTCTCTCTTTGTTTCGTTTTCTTCTTTTCTCTTTTTTTTTTTCATTTTTTCTTGGTCCTTACTAACTTGTTGAGGGGAAAGGGGTTTCAAAGTGATCTTGCACCCTTGGAAGTTAAAAAAAAACTTGTTGGTATAGCCGTCATGAAAGTTTTATTTATCAAATTGTCATGGCCTACCAAGTAACATATGGGACACTTCCATTGGCACAACATAACAAAGAACCTCATCCTTATAGTTCCCAATCGCAAAGCTAATGAGGACTTGTTTATTAACCTTTATCTCACCTTCCTCACTAAGCCAGGAAAGCTTGTATGGCTTAACATGAGGAGTAGTGGGCAAACCAAGCTTGTTTACTACCCTCGTGCTAGCAACATTCACACAACTTCTCTCATCGATGGTGAGTGAACACAATTTGTCATTAATAAGGCAGCGGGTGTGAAAAATGTTTTTTTTTTTTTAGTATTGTCAAGATCCTTATGGACTTTACTCAACATCCGCCTTACTATTAACAAATCGCCTTCGCAAGGTATGATCTCTTCATCGCTTGAGGAAGAATGTATAGAGGAATTCTCTTTAGATGAGGAGGAATGTTCACTCTCGACATCTCCGTTTGCGCTTAAAACCATAGTCCTTTTGGTAAGACAGTTTGAAGCAATGTGCTCATACCCAAAACATTTTATGGAACTAGTCCTTTGAGGCGCGGAGGTGTTAGGAGTGGTGTTCCTTGAAGAGTTTCCCTTAGGGGGCACCTCTTAGAAAGCTTTGGAAGGGTTTCTCTATGGTTTTTCCTTTTCCTTGCCATTGTCCTTCCAATTTGAACTATAGTAGTCATTATGAAAATAACTACTTTTAGCCCTATCTTTTCTTTTCAATTGAACTTCAATTTTCAAGGCAAGATGTAAAATGTTTTCAATTGAGGAGTATTCATATAATTCTACTAAGTTTTGGATATCTCTTCTAAGACCACTAACAAACCTAGCTACCTTAGTCTCATTAGTTTCATCATGCATATCGGTCCTAAGTAGCAAAGATTCTAGAGTCTTGAAGTAATCATTCACACACATATATTGAAGGCGTTGGAACTTCAACAGGAGCTCCTGCCTATAGAAGGAAGGAATGAATATAGCGTGGATTAAATGTTTAATGTCCATCCAAAAAGTTGTGGGTGGCTCTTGGTAATTATAAAGATATAAATGTATAAATATATAAATAAATATATAAAGATATAAATACATAAAGATATAAATATATACGAGATATAAATATATAAAGATATAAATATATTAAAATATAATTTATAAATATATAAATATGCAAAGATATAAATATATATCTTAAATATTTTGTACATGTAAATATAATTTATATATATTTTTAAACCTTTTTCTAATATTTGTTTTTAAAAATAAAATATTATTTTAAAATTTAATATTTAAATTTTTCTTAAATATATAAAGATATAAATAAATATATAAATATATAAATATATTAATATATTAATATGTAAATATATAAATATATAAATATATAAATATATAAATATATAAATATATAAATATATAAATATATAAATATATAAATATATAAATATATAAATATATAAATATATAAATATATAAATATATAAATATATAAATATATAAATATATAAATATATAAATATATAAATATATAAATATATAAATATATAAATATATAAATATATCAATATATAAAAATATAAGTATATCAATATATGAATATATAAATATATCAATATTTAAATATATAAATATATAAATATATAAATATATATATATATATATATCAATATTTAAATATATATTAAAATATATAAATATATTTGTATTTATAGATTTTATAAATATATAAAATATATATATATATATATATATATAAAGATATAAATATATAAAGATATATTTATATATAAATATTATATATGTAAAGATATAAATATATATAAAGATATAAATATATAAATATATAAAAATATAAATATATATTTTTAATATTTTATACATGTAAATATAAATATATCAATATATCAATTAATAAATATATTAATATATAAATATATCAATATAAATACATAAATATATAAATATAAATATAAATATATCAATGTTTAAATATATAAATACTATAGTAGGAAGGAATGAATATAGCGTGCATTAAATGTTTAATGTCCATCCAAAAAGTTGTGGGTGACTCTTGGTAATTATAAAGATATAAATGTATAAATATATAAATAAATATATAAAGATATAAATACATAAAGATATAAATATATACAGATATAAATATATAAAGATATAAATATATTAAAATATAATTTATAAATATATAAATATGCAAAGATATAAATATATATCTTAAATATTTTGTACATATAAATATAATTTATATATATTTTTAAACCTTTTTCTAATATTTGTTTTTAAAAATAAAATATTATTTTAAAATTTAATATTTAAATTTTTCTTAAATATATAAAGATATAAATAAATATATAAATATATAAATATATTAATATGTAAATATGTAAATATATAAATATATAAATATATAAATATATAAATATATAAATATATAAATATATAAATATATAAATATATAAATATATAAATATATAAATATATAAATATATAAATATATAAATATATAAATATATCAATATATAAAAATATAAGTATATCAATATATGAATATATCAATATATCAATATTTAAATGTATAAATATATAAATATATAAATATATATATATATATATATATATATATATATCAATATTTAAATATATATTAAAATATATAAATATATTTGTATTTATAGATTTTATAAATATATAAAATATATATATAAATATAAAGATATAAATATATAAAGATATATTTATATATAAATATTATATATGTAAAGATATAAATATATATAAAGATATAAATATATAAATATGTAAAAATATAAATATATATTTTTAATATTTTATACATGTAAATATAAATATATAAATATATCAATATATCAATTAATAAATATATTAATATATAAATATATCAATATAAATACATAAATATATAAATATAAATATAAATATATAAATATATCAATGTTTAAATATATAAATATTTAAATATTTAAATATATCAATATTTAAATATATAAATATTTAAATATATATTAAAATATATAAATATATTTGTATTTATAGATTTTATAAATATATAAAGATATAAATATATAAATATATATATAAAGATATAAATATATAAAGATATAAATATATAAATATATAAAGATATAAATATATAAATATATAAAGATATATTTATATATAAATATATAAATATATAAATATATAAATATGTAAAAATATAAATATATATCTTTAATATTTTATACATGTAAATATAAAGATATAAATATATCAATATATCAATTAATAAATATATCAATATGTAAATATATAAATATATCAATATAAATATAAATACATAAATATATAAATATAAATATATAAATATATCAATGTTTAAATATATAAATATATAAATATTTAAATATTAAAATATATATTAAAATATATAAATATATTTGTATTTATAGATTTTATATTTATATATTTATAAAAGTAATTGGATTAAATTTATTATCCCTTCATATATTTATATACATTATTAGCGTAATTTTAGTTTAATTAAAAATTAGAATATAAATATACTATACTAATATACCATTATATTATTTTCATTGTGTATAAATTACAAAACTAATAATTTGTATATTATACTATACTAATAATATATTATTTGTATACTATATTAATAGTATAATATATTATACTATAATATTATTTGTATACAAAATTAATATCTTTATATCTTTATATATAAATATATAAAGATATTAATATAAAAAATATATAAAAATATAAATATATGTAAAAGTATAAAGATATAAATATATAAAGATATAAAGATATAAGTATATAAAAATATAAATATATATCTTTAATATTTTGTACATGTAAATATAGTTTATATATATTTTTAAACTTTTTTCTTATATTTATTTTAAAAAATATAATATTGTTTTTAAAATTTAATATTTAAATTTTTAATTTTTTATTAAATATATAAATATATAAAGATATAAATGTATAAAGATATAAATAAATATATAAATATATAAATATATAAATGTATAAAGATATAAATAAATATATAAAGATATCAATATATTAATATATAAATATATAAATATATCAATATTAAAATATATAAATATATTTGTATTTATACAGATGCTTACCTGTATGTGTTTTTATGTTATTTTTAACTTTCAAGGTCGTGTATTTACACTTGAGAAAATTTTATAGATTTATATTTTGTTTGTACGTATATAATTTTCTATACAGAGAGAATTTATATTTTAAATTACTTTACCTGTTTTAATTATAATATATATATATATATATATATATATATATTTTTTATTGTTATATAATTAATTATCCAAAATCCACATATAATCTATTAACGCTGTAAATAATCAATTAAGTGATTTATAGTGAGTTTACAAGTTTATTCAAGAATAAAATAATTAGTTATTAGTTATAATATCAATTAACTCTATTCCATGAAATTTTTATATTAAGTTCTTCACCAGTTTTCAACAGTAACAACAACTACCTCTTTTGCTCCAACAAATGCCAAAACTCAAAGAATATTTTCCTAATTCTTTCGAAAAAGTATTTGGTGATTTAACATTACATTCATGATCTTGTTAGAAATTGTTGCACTTAATCGTTTTGAATTTCAGTCACAACAAAGTATACCTTTACATTTAAAAAAAAAATTGTAACACCTATATTTGGTGTAATTCTGTAGTAAGTTTCTACACGTAAATGTGAATTTTTTTTTTTTCATAGGTTAGAAGAGAGTTTTTATTATTGAGTGTCGTATGGTGTTTACAAAATGTGTGTATACCTTTTTAATAATTTTAGTGAAATAATTTAATTAAGTTATTTGGATTAAACTGAAATAAAATTAAATGTCTCTCATTGTTTAAAAAATATATAAATAATTGTTGACCTCGAACCTTAAACACGAGAGTTATAAATAAATTGAATTTTTTTATTATCTATTTTTATTTCTTATTCTAAAATATATATTTTCTAGGAGTTATTATTGTCTACATGATTCAAGAAATATTTTAAGAGGTATATTTGTAAATTGAAAAAGTTTCACACCAATTCCTTTCTAAATACAGTCCTATTATTTTTACAAAAAATAAGAGTGGTGTAATTTTTTTTTCCATTTGTTTTGGATGAGTACAAAGTGAAAATCAATAAATAAATTTTATGTAAATATTTTTAATATTATTTTTAACTCTATTATTATTAAAATAATTGCTATAAATATATTTGATTTAAAAAAAATTAAAAGATAGATAATTTCCTTTAATTTTATACCAATTTGGAACCGAGAGGAAATGTTTTATGTAATATTGTTAAAATAAACATTCTAAAATTATTTGCTAAAGAATACTACTTAGGATATTTTATACTATACTTGATGTATGTCATTTTACTCTTTATTTTTTTATCTAAGAGCATTTGTTAAACTAATTATTATTCATAAACCATGCATTTAACATGTTTTCATTAAAAGCATATCATAATTTAGTTTTTCTTAATTTGTTGTATTTTACGTAGTTTTAGCATAATAAATAATATACATGCATATTGCATATTTCTTTTTCTTTTTTTAGGAGAGATAATTTGAGATAGGTCAAATTAATATAAAGAAATGTCCGAATTGATGTCGTCAAACTTCACTCTTCTTGAAAGCTCAAGTTTGCTTGTGCAGCCCACTTGCAAAATGTTAAAAATTGAAATTTTGTATCAAGCAAATTAACTGGTGCGAGAATTCAATTCAACTAAATTAAAGACCAGCATGAAATCAAGAATTAAATACAAATCAGTGTTGAATCACTCAAAATAGGAAAGAATTAGACTATTTTCTCCAAATCAATCCCAAAAATTTCTCTTCACAACAATAAGATTTTGCAATTATTTATTGAGAAATATTTGATTTAATTGTAATTAATTTTAGGCTTAATTTCTCTTGTTCAAACCCATATAAATAGAAGTCTTACTACAACCCACAATCATAATCTCCTAACTTGGGGGTGAGAATTGTTGTTTTATCTCATCCCCATTTTTCTTTCCTATTCTGAGTTCGTAGTTTAGTTAAGCGAGTTCATCTACTACTACACTTTTGGTTTGTTTTCTTTTATTTAATTTACAATTTCTATTAAATTTTCTAGTTTATCTAGCTCTAGTTATTTTATTTATTTAGTGCTCGTTTTAATTTCTGTTATTTTATGTTTAGAATTTTTATTCCAAGTATTACATAATTTTCATTTTTAATTCGTCTCGTTTCCAATTATAATTCGCAATTTAGTTTTAGAGCTATCGCTTTCAGAAATTTTAAATTTAATTACTACACTATTTTATTTCAAAACAATTATTGATTATTGCACTTTTAATTAAAAACACTTTATTTTAATTTTCTAAATTTCAGTTATTTAAATCTTGCATCAATTTAATTTTAATTACTGCACTATTTTGTTTTAAAATAAATTTTGATTCCTGCAATTTTAATTAATAGCACTTTATCTTAATTTTATAAATTTCAGTTATTTAAATTCTGTTTCCGTTTAATTTTAATTATCGTCAATCTTCTATAGCAATTTGATTTTAATATTTATTATTCTACGTCAATTTATTTCTTTTTCACTCTTTCGTTCATCCCCCATTTACTATTATTTACTATTTTAGAGAGAATGATACGTGATAATGAGTATGTTCCTATAATTTTGTCCTTGTGAGATTCGACACGGGTTAGCTATACTGCATTAGTTTAACAACTTGTTTATTATTTTTTATTAGTATTTTGTGCAACCAAAATATTGTTATCAAATGGCGTCATTGTCCGGGACACAATTGTGTTGCGTAACATTATCTAATATCATTCTCTCTCTTTTTCTAATTTACTTTTTCTAGCTTTTCTTAAAAAAAATTATTAAAAAAAAATTATTTTTTTTGTGCTCCTTAACCCTTCTCGCAGGAAATTCTCGATAAGTCATCTTTGCAAGAAAATTATTGAAGACCATTCTCATAGTAAACTCTGGATATAGTTTGGTAGTGTGAGAGTGCATGTCTAGGAGGGTTCTGGTTATGATAGACTTGGTACTTAAATGTGTCCATTAGTAACTCACATCTCTTTCCTGGGAACCTACCGATGTACTTGTTCACAGTCTACCGTCATTCCAGTAAACAAGTGATTTTGAGGATATGAACTTTGAAAGAACATTGGACGAGCTAACATCTTTGGTATGACAATTGGCCATAAACCAGCACACATTTCAACAACAACAATATGTATGTGGGATATGCACCTCCGTATATTCCTTAATTAGGGAAACAATGGGCGGTATATTCCTTGAACAATAACATTATGGGCAGTTAAATTCATATAGTCCACAACAGGAGTACAACCCATACTTGGCCACATATAATTATGGCTAGAGACACCATGCAAACTTGAAATATGATCCTGTCTTCAACTAGCCACCAAAGATTCCTTCCCCGCCAAGCAACCAAGGCACTTACCAACAACTGGAGTAGCAACCTCCCTCACTGAGACAACAAGAAAATTTACACCCTGTGCCATTACAACCAAGCCAAAGTAGTACTATACAACAGGATAACTCTAGGCCTACACTAGAAGATCTGATGAAGCAACTCACACAACAGATGATAACGCAGAATACATGAAGTGCACAACTAGAGCAATGCTTCAATGACTTGCAAATCCAAATTGGACAAATGATCACTACCATGAATTCACTACAGTAGTAAGGTGTGAAGGCACTTCCCTCGCAAATAATGATTAATCCTAATGAAAATGTACGTGCAATTACTCTGAGAAGTGACCGAGAAGTTCAAATAGAGCAGAAGAACCCTGAAATATCTTTGCTCAGTGAGGATGAGTTATTGTTAACGAACGCCTGCTCAGTTGAAGGCCGAGAGGATGAAAAGTTGGATCTAGAAGTTGATTTTGACCTTGACCAGCCCTTTGAATCTCTAAATTTAAGCCAAGAAGAATTGCCTGAATATGATTATACGGATGAAAGTTATGTAATCTGTAAGGAGATTAGTGATAATATTGAATCTTTTGTAAGAGCGCAGACAACTGCTAAAGCAAGTGAAGCAAGTATACCACAACAACAACCTTAGGAGTTAGATCTGAAATCACTCTCATCCCATTCAAAGTATGCTTACTTGGAGGAGTTTGAAAAGCTACCTGTGACTAAGTTATTGAAGGTTGACATCATATGTCCCATCTCAGACAACACTTGGGTATTTACTGTCTAAGTTATTCCAAAAAAGGGTGGGATAATTGTTGTGCAGAAGGATAGGATCACTTTCCCCTTCCATTCATAAATCAAATAGTTGAGAGATTGACAGGTTTTTACTAGAGAATCATTCAAGATTTCAACAAGGTGACATTTTCTTTTTCTAGCTTACCACAGAAGAAGACTTTGTTTGTTTTAACTAAACCAAGTTGTTACTTGATGGTCTCAACACTTGTACCATCTGAGGAGATAGACCCAGAACCCAATCTGTTTTAGTTGGTTTTCATTTGCATAACATAAATTCTCCACATTGAGGACAATGTTAATTTCAAAAGTGGGGAGTATATGCATTTCATGCATGAGGTTTCATTCATATTTTTATTTTAATTGTTGTGTAATGTTGTAGATTGATGGGAGGCTACTTTGGAAAAGATGACCGACTTGATCAGGAGGAAGAATTCAAAGTTTGAAAGGTTTGATTCACATAGGAAGTCATGGTCAGGTTACATTAACATTGGTTTGGATTAATTTCAAGGTGAACAAAGCACCCAGGTGAATGACATGAGAACCTTCCGGAACTTGATTGATTTCTCTGTAACACTAGATGAGCATATACACCAGTAGATATGATTTATGCCTTCTTTGTCTTATACTACAACAAAAACATCAAATAGTGACCGAAATAGTAACCAACCCAAATCGATCACTAATTTGAATTATATTAGATTGAAATAATTGTCATTGGCAGGATTCAAACTCAGTACCTTAGAGTTAGATACTAATACTCCAACCACTAAGCTACTAAGATTCTTTTGATAATAATTTATAAATAAATTATATTTATATACAAATAAAAATATATATCCATGTAAATATATAAATATAAAATATATAAATACAAATACAAATATATTTATATATTGGATGTGAGGGCGAGCTCGAGGGTGAAAGTGTGTGTCGAATGGATTTTCAAAATTTGATGTCAAATTTGTGAGCAGATCTCTTTATATGAGTTTATAATTTAATGACATAATATAATCTTTATAATTTATTTATATAATGATATAAAATAATTTTTTTCTTTATTTATTTTTATTTTATTTTATTTTATTCTTTTTATCTTTTTTTCTTCTATTATTTAATTAAAATTCTTATATTAAAATAATTTTTTCAATATTAAAAATAATTAAATATTTATTTTTAAAATTATTTAATTTAACAAATTATTATAAATTAATCTAATTATGATTATTAATAGAACAATTTTTTCCTAACATATATTATTATAAATTAATTAAAATCATCTTTTAATAATTATTTTTTCCGGACATAGATTAATTTATAATAATTTGTTAAATTAAATAATTTTTAAAATAATTTTTAAAATAAATATTTAATTATTTTTAATAATGAAAAAATTGTTTTAATATAAGAATTTTAATTAAATAATAGAAGAAAAAAAGATAAAAAGAATAAATTAAAATAAAATAAAAATAAATAAAGAAAACAATTAATTTATATCATTATATAAATAAATTATAAAGATTATATTCTATCATTAAATTACAAATTCATATAAAGAGACCCGCTCACAAATTTGACATCAAATTTTGAAAACTCACTCGACACACACTTTCACCATCTAGCGTGACCTCGACATTGAACATATAAATATATCAAAATATATAAATATATTTGTATTTATATATTTTATATTTATATATTTACACGGATATACATTTATTTGTAAATTTTTATTAGAAAATTCTAACAGTTTAGTGGTTGGAGTATTAGTATCTAACTCTAAGGTACTGGTTTTGAATCTTATTAGTGATAATTTTCTTAATCTGATAAAAAAAACTTTGTTAATAAGAGAAATTATATATTTTTGTGGTAAGACGATGAGATTTTTAGGTTAAACTAAAATTAGGGCAACTAAGTTGTTGTTATGGACTAAAACCCAAAAAGTAAAAAATAAAAAATATAATTAAATAAAAGAAAAAATATATACTTTTGCATTTTTATTTTCAAATATTAGTTTTTTTATGAAATTATTTTTAATTAAAATAATTAAAGTGATATATATATATATATATATATAATTTTTTAATTTTAATTTATTAATATTATCAAATTTTAGCTTCATGACTACAAAAATACCAATAATTTAAATTTTATTAATTCTATAATTTTATATAATTATTATTATAAATTTAATTCTCCAATAACTAATAATATTAACACATTTATTAAATTAAAATTATTTATTTTAATTAATTATTTTGATTTTTTTAACAACTTTTTTTAAATAAAAACGATAAAACTTAAAATTAATTTCTAACTAAATCTTCACAGATTTATGGTTAATAGTATATTATATTATTATGTTTAATTAAATTTTAAAATAAGTTCACTTAAGCTTTACACTTTTATAAAAATACTAATATAAACTTAAAATATTTATCCAATTATTAAATTATTTAAGATATTAATATAAATTTGAAATATCAATTCAATAATTAAAATAATTTTAATTTTTTTATAAATACATTGAAATACATTTTTATTAACATAAAAGTAATATATATATATATATATATATATATATATATATATATATATCAAAAAGAGACTAAATTAATAATTAATTTAATCAGGGATTATATATATAAAAGAGACTAAATTAATAATTACTTTAATGATTCGATTTAGTGATGGAATCAGTGATCGATTAGGTGACTAATTTAATAATTAATTTTAATTTTTTTATTCTCATACTAAATTAAAAAATAAAATCAAATAATTATATTACTAAATTATTTAATAAGTTAATAAACTATTTTTTAAAATTTTTATGATATTATTAAATTTTTTATCAATTATTTTAAATTATTAAGTAGATTTATATTTAATATATTATTAAAATATTTTTAAAAAATATTTATATAAATAAAAAATGGTCACTAATTTATAGATTATTTGTTTAGTGACTAAAATTTTAGTCACTAAATCAGTTACTAAATATAAAAAGAGAAATCGATCAACGATTCGATTACTTATTAGTAATCGAATTTTTTGGTCACTAATTTCGATCATCGTTAACCATTTTTCTAGTAGTGACCGAATCGATTGACCGATTTCGTGATCTGAAATTTTAGTCACTAAATCGGTCACTAAATATAAAATGGAAATCGATCACTAATTCGAGTTACTATCGGTGATCGAATTTTTCAGTCACTAATTTCGGTCACTATTAACCATTTTTCTAGTAGTGTTAGTTACTTAGCCAAATAGCCTACCCTTACCTTAAATTACCCTTTGAACTCACCTTTGAGCCTTAGCCTTTTCTTGAATTTAAACCCAAGATTTAAATCCTTTCCAACCCAAAAAAAACTCACACCCAGACTTAAAGGGAAGTAAGAAGCGTGGAATCATCACAAAAATCCAATTCTACTCACCGTCAACAAGTCCAAAAAAGAAGAAGTGCCAAAGTATCAAGAAAAAGAAAAAGAACAAAAAAATCATTTTGTTTGTGTGTCAAAGCCATAAAAGAGCTCTAAAAGCACTCTAACATAAAGGTGACAAAACAGAAAGATGCAATCAAAATAAATTTTCACGGTACATTGATCCATGTTCTTTATTTTCCTAAAGTCTTAGCGTACTTTCCTAAAATTGCCTACCCTGAACCTTAGCCTCATTACAAACCAAGTAAAAGTCCTATTGATCTACGAAGGTATGTGTTCTAATGGTGAAAATTTAGAGATCTTTCAAGCCTATGGTAAAAGATGATGTCATGATGAGTGAAATTTTTAGCATAAACACTTGAGAGATTAGAATAAACACTTTACCACGAGAGGATGCTCCCATGAAATGAGTCATAGAATCCTTAAAGAGTATTTGACCATGATAATATTTTGTGAGTTATGATCTTGATCTTTTTCATTCTATCACTTTTGGTTGATGAAATTTTCCTTGACTATTGTAGTTTTCAAGATGTCAATAACGTTTGCAACATTATCCATCTTCGTATTGCATGCATTCTTTTATTTTCTTTCTTTTATCTTTTGTTTGGAAGTGCAAAAGAGAAAAAGTGATGAGTATTTTATGTATGTCATTTTACTCTTTATTTCTTGATCTAAGAGTATTTTCTAAGTTAATTATTTTATTCATAATCCATGCATTTAAAACATGTTTTCATTAAAAACATAGCATAATTCATTTTTTCTTAATTTGTTGTATTTTACGTAGTTTTAACATAATAAATAATATACATGCATACATTCACATTGCATATTCCTTTTTCTTCTTTTATAGGAGATGTAATTTGAGATAGACCAAATTGATATAAAAAAATGTCCAAATTGATACCGTCAAGCTTCACTTTTCTTGAAAGCCCAAGTTTCCTTGTGCAGCCCACTTGCGTAATGTTACAAATGGAAATTTTATATCAAGCAAATTAACTAGTGTAGGAATCCAATTTAACTTAATTAAAGGCCACTAGGAAATCAAGAAATAAATACAAATCAGTGTTAGATCACTCAAAATAGGAAAGAAGTAAACTATTTTCTCCAAATCAATCCTAGAAATTTCTCTTCACAACAACTAGATTTTGCAATTATTTATTGAGAAATATTTGATTTTATTGTAATTAATTTTAGACTTAATTTCTCTTGTTCAAACCCCTATAAATAAAGGTCTTACGACAACCCACAATCATAATCTCCTAACCTGGGGTGAAAATTGTTATTTTGTCTCGTCCCCATTTTTCTTTCCTACTCTCAATTCGTAGTTTAGTTAGGTGAGTTCATCTATTACTGCACTTCTAGTTTGTTTTCTTTTATTTAATTTGCAATTTCTATTGAATTTTCTAATTTATCTTGCTCTAGTTATTTTATTTATTCAAGTACTCATTTTAATTTTTGTTATTTAATTGTTTAGAATTTTTATTATTGCATAATTTTCATTTTCAATTTGTCTCGTTTCCAATTCTAATTCGCAATTTAGTTTTAGAGTTATCACTTTTAGAAATTTCAAATTTAATTAGTGCACTATTTTATTTTAAAGCAATTATTGATTCTTGCACTTTTAATTAAAAACACTTTATTTTAATTTTATGAATTTTAGTTATTTAAATCCTGTATCAATTTAATTTTAATTACTTGTACTATTTTGTTTTTAAACAATTTTTTATTCTGTACTTTTAATTAAAAGTACTTTATCTTAATTTTATAAATTTCAGTTATTTAAATTCTGTTTCTGTTTAATTTTAATTATCGTCAATTTTTTATAACAATTTAATTTTAATTTTTATTATTTTGCATCAATTTATTTATTTTTTACTATTTCATTCATCCCTATTTATTGTTATTTATTGTTTTAGAAATAATAATATGTGATAATGAGTATATTCCTATAATTATATATTTATTAAATTTGATATTATATTATATTAATTTAACAACTTATTTATTATTTTTTATTAGTATTTTGTGTGACCAATTATCATTACTCTTGATAGCTATTTTGAAAAACAAAAGATTTAATACCCATACTAACAATTGTATTATCTGTCACCTTTCTCATTCATATATCTTAAAAAGGTGCTCACTTTTTTTATTTTCATATATATTCAAATAGGCCAACTCAGAAAAGTATTAAATTTTGTTATTTTCATATATTCTTTTAACTTTATCTCTTCATCTAAAATACTCATTATATTTTTCTTATAATAAATATAATTAAAAAATGATAATATAATCTGAAACTTTATAAATTATATATATATATATATATATATATATATATATATATATATATATATATAATCTTTTCTAAAATATTAATAATTTAAAAAAAAGAGTGTTAAATACGAGATCGAGATAACATCCTCTGCTGCACGTAACTCACTGGTGCATTCGCCAGTTGTCTTGTGTTATGCAATTCAATATCCTCCATTCTTTTTTCTAAATTCTAAAATCTGATCAATAATATTTTTCGTGAAAGAAAAAACTAATAATAGAGAAAAATATATAAACCAGATAATCTGAAAATCTATGCCCAACATTGGCATGATAATGACATAGACAGAAATTTACATGGCTATAAATCAATCGTACGAGTGAAAGATATCATTCAATAATTGTCTTCTTGGTTGTAATGGGTTGCATGAATTTTATTTCTTTTTTTCGTTTCATTCACATGTATTGGTTTCACGATGACGAAGACTATTGTTTGTGATGTTATAATTGTAATTAAGATTAATTTTCACAACATATATGTGATGTATTTTGTTTCAAGTTTCAAGCATGCTTGACGAGGGAAATGACCAAATTGATGTACTTGGTGCTAGTGTTGGATAAATGGTCTTCCACAATTTGTGAGTACCTGCGGAAAAGCTCATCCATTGTGTGAGAGCCAAAATGAGATTCCAACATGGACTCAACCACAGCCCTAATGGTCCTCGCAACTCGTTCTCCTCTTGACAACGATGGAGCATTTGGAGAATCACTTTCAATTTCCATTCCTCCATCCCACTCTATTTCATAAGCTTCGTGCTCTTCCACCATGAATGACCCTTCCTTTTCAATCTCCTTTTTCACTTCCTCCATGCATGGTGCGTAGTATGGGGCATCAAAAGAATCCACCTTTTCCTCTTCCAAAATACCCTACATATTCCACAACATTTTTTCTCATAAAACTTTGACAAATACACACACACGTGCATGGATTATCTTAAACCATGTGTATTAAAAGTATTAAAAGTAATCTTACAGCAAAATTTTAACCTATAGGTAATTAAGATGAAGCAAATTTAAGTTTGTAACCAATAAATTTGAAACTCGCGATTTGACATTTTTCCTTTTGTGCAAGGAAGTCATGGATTTTAGGTGAGGTATTATTGCATCGGGCCCCATAAGCAGAAACATGGTACTATGTCTTAACCATTCATTAGTTTCAACGAAATGCCAGCATTTTGCTTAGAATTCATCAATTTTTTTTATCTATTAATTGCCTACTTGACCATGACAGCATGTTTCTGCTTAGAATTCATGTTATTATATAGCATATATACTTATATGTTTATATAAATAAGATATTGCATAGCTAAATTGCTCATATTAAAAGTATATTATAATTAAAGTATTTTTTTATTGATGAAATTTTAAATCTATATATACAATATATATTCTTTTAATTTTAATTTTAAATTAAAATTGGTAGTATTCTCATCAATCACAGATTTTAATTATTTGTATCCAACATGGATTTAAATTGGAATATGTATTACCCATAATAATATGTCAAATTAATTATTTTTATAATATATATATCGATAACATATTTATTCTTAAAAACGAGTACTATGTAAAAAAAAAAAAAGATTACGGGATTTTTTAACAAAATTCACTTCTTTTTTAGAACAAAATGTTTTATTAAGTTATAGCTTGATTTTCTTTTTATATATATATATATATATATATATATATATATATATATATATATATATATATATATATATATATATATATATATATATATATATATATATATATATATTAAAAATCAAAACAAGTTAAAGTCGTCGTAAAACTAAATGACTGTACCAAACTTTACCAAAAGTTATCCTCAAGACAGAGGGTATATTAAATGAGTGTACTAAATCTTTTAAGTGAAGAAAATAAGCCATTTATTGCGAAAGGAGGGTAAAATGAGAAATTATAAAAATAAGAAAGTAAAAATTGAAAGAGAAAATGGTAATTAAGCGTTAATGGAAAGGAAAGTCAGGAGATCATGTTATATATAAAATATAAATAATAATAATAATATTAATATTAATAATTATTTTAATAATAAAATTATAATAATTATAATTATATATATAAAAATAATTATAATAATAATAATCATATTAATAATTAAAAATAATTTAAATAATTATAATATTTTTAATTATAATAATAATTATAACAATAAATATATAAAATAATTATTATATTAATAATAATAATAATTTTAATAATAATTAAAACAATTAAAATATTTTAAATAATAATAATAATAATTTTTATTTAATTATAATTTAATTATTTTAAAAAAATTATTAAAATAATTTTTATCAATTACAAATTTCTATAAAATTTATTCTCATTTCTCTACATTTCTAAGTATCCTTTTCTTAATCCAAACAATCTCACGTTCACCTATCTTTACCTCAAATCTATTATTTTTTTACTCCCTCAAATCCATTGTATAATCCAAACATACCCTAAATTTGATAGAGTGTGATGAAATGTATGAAAAAAGATTTTCCAATTTAATAAACATTCTCGAGATAGATAATTATAATGGATTAGTTAACCTATTCGATATAATATTTTTAAACACACCAGTCAGTTTTGAAATAGTAGAACTCTATTTTTACTTGAAATAAATTAAAAAATGTTAAATATAAAGATATGAAAATGACCTGATGAAACAAGAAAAAAGAGTACAAACATGAGAAAAACGTCCTTAACCTCAATCCAAATATAAGCTTAAAGAAAGTTTTATGAAAGAAGAATAAGAAGAAATTAAATTAGTAAGAATAAAATTTTAACGCACCTCAGAAACCATGGTCATAAGGGAGCGAGCTAAGAGTTCCCACTGAAAGCAACAATGGTCGGAAGTTGGGTCCATGGATGTTCTGCCCATGAAAGACAAGACCATGTGTCCCCCAGTTACCATTTCTTGGGAACGAGAAGCCAAAAACAATGAAAAATCATTCTTGAATTGCTGAGAATAAGCATCCTGCACGCACTTAGGACTGCTCTTTGAAATGTAGATCTTTCCTTTGTTCAATGCTCTCCCACTACCATCCTCTAATCCACCAGGAACCTTGCACCCCAACAACGACAATCTTTACTTTCATATGCATGTGTCAAAACATGTCCTACTTTCTTCATCTTTATAAGCACATGAAAAATGAAAATGGGTTTCTCTCTCACATTGATTCTTTTTTTTTTCTTTTTTTTTTTTGGGCATAATTCCTTCATTTCCCAGTTTATGTCACTTCACTGTATTCGAAAAATATAGAAATAACTAAAATTAAAAGCCCCATCTCTTTATATTTTTACTTTGCTTTATATTAGATACAATTTCAACCAAAGGATGGGATTCCTTTATGTATAATATAAGAGAATTTTTATAAATTGCCTATGGTTAATCTAATTTTATCTATTACAAATAATCATGTTAGTAGATTATTACATTTTAGTATAATTACTTGAAAACACATTAAAATTATTTTTAATTGATTGACAACATAAATTTTTTATATTAACATTTATAAAAGTGAAACTAATATCCCTCACTTCAAAAGGGAATTTTAACACTTTTCTGTGTCTTTTCGTAACTGTTTTTTAAAGACAAATGTTCTCTTGAGGACAATTGTGCTTTAGTTTAACGGAATCAACTGTTATATAGTTAGAGCGAAGTAAATTTAACTAGTTGATTTATGTTATCAGTGGTTTCTTTTCTCAGTTGTTTAAGTTTTGTTCTAAAACTTAACTACGTATATATGTGTATAGTGTGTGTATATGTGTATACCTGAGAAAGCCAGTGGAGGCTGGAAGAAGAGTGCACAAAGTGGAGGGTCTTGGTTGGAAAAAGCCTACCATAGAAGGTGCCAGGGACAGCTGAAACAAAACATGATCCAAACCCACTTCCCTTTTCTTGTCTTTGCTTTCTGTAGAAAGATGGCAATGAGGCAAAGATGTTGTTGAAGTCATTTGTGAAGAGATCGTTCATAAACACCACCAACTCCGGCGGTGGCCGGTCCAAGAGACGAGTGGTGGCGTACACGCCATCGACGATCTCCGAAATCACCCTTAAGGCATTAGGTCCGGAGGAACAACCCATGTCGGCAATGCCCATCCTCTCAGGCCAACATGTGCACAAAATTTTCACAATGGCTTTCTTTGTTGATGCCTCTCCACAAGAGATAATTGTATTCTACAAAGGAAAATTTGTCATATATATATTTAGTCTTTCTTTTCTGATAAGGAATATGTTCTGAGTATTTTTGATAGAAAACATATTCTTGATATGTAAGAGGAAATAAATTAACCTGAACGGAAGAGTTCATGGCGTAGCTAGTTTCGCCTACGCCTTTGTTCATGTGAAGTAGTTCCAAGGTTTCCATTTCTTTCCTTCGTACTGTTTGCATGGTAACAGTGTAGAGTGTTATTACTGTGTGTTGGAGTTGAAGATGCAATGAAAAGGAAGAAATGAAAAGTTGTTGACTACAGTGCTTCGTTGTACGAGAGAAAGTGTTGTAAGAGGAAGGAGGAAAAACTACGAGTATAAATAATAGTCGGTCATGAAAACTTACCAAGAATAGCAACCATACAAAAGAGATAGAGATGACAACTTGGTCCTACACGTACCCGAATGACATTTCAAAATATGATTTTCACCTTTTTTATACGGTTTTTTATTTTCTTTCAAATGTTTCTTTTTCTATATAACTTTTATGATTTTCTTTCTCTTTTCATTTCATCACACGATACTGTGAAACAATTTTAAAACATTTATTTCAATCTTTTATTAGACCTAATTCATTTTCATTTCTGCTTGATATTAATATTTTGGTCGAGTTTTGTATTTATAAATTTAATTGAGTTTAATTATTAATAAATGATAAATTTCAAATTTTCTCTCTTTTTAAAATTTTCAATCTCCTTTATTTTTCATCTTTAAAATACAAAGTATTTTATTTAATATTTTATTGGTCATGAATTTGTTCACTTCACTTAGTTAAAAGACTAAGTATCAATTTATATTTTTAAGTTTTTTTTGTCTCAACTTTTCTCGTATCACATAAATTTCTATGTGAGGCATCATTTTACAAGAATTATGATATATTAATAATCCATGTATATTTATTTAATAATCACTTTTAGATTTTTATATTATTATTTATCTATTTTTTTATTTTTAAAAAAATAATATTTAAAAATTATCTATAAGATATTTGAAAAAAAAAACTAGGGTGTCAAGAATACTTTTTATCCGCATGCAAAATATCTAGAGGTATCAAAGTGAACTCACCTGGCTTGTACACGTTGAGTTGAAAATAGATGAGGTTAATCATACTCATCTTATGGTGAATCATAAATTTTCTAATCCGGTTCAACCTATTATGGGTTGATAGATTTGGTGGGGTGACTCACTTACCAATATTTATTTTGTTGTACTTTATTTTATTTTTTTTAATAATCATAACTGAATCGCGGAACTAAAACACAATGATGTATTTTGTTGTATTTTATTGTACTTTAATTTTTTAATAAAACACAATGATGCAAAAACATGACAAATGTTGTGATGAGATTAAAATGTGACAACATTGTGATGCGATTAAAATTTGACAAATACTATGATGTGATTGAAACGTCATAAAGGTAATAGTGCAACTGAAGCACAATGTCGTGGTGACGCGACAAATGCAGTGGTGCGACAGACATCATGGCGGGACAAACGTTGTGATGCGACTGAAATGTTGTGACGTGGTGACATGACAAATGTTCACTACTAGAAAATATACTTTCAACGTCGCTGTTTAACGTCGGTTACATCTTAGCCGACGTTGAACATGCTTTTCAACGTCGGTTGGTCACCAACCGACGTCGAAAGTCGAATTTTGACTCATTCTACGTCGTTTTAGCATGCACGACGTGGAAAGTAGGCTTTCGACGTCGGTTATGCCCTCACCCGACGTTGAAAACCCTTCTAAACTCGTTTCAATCGATTAAAAACACGTTTCAATCGATTAAAATCTCTTAAAGGGTCAGGATGATCGATCAGAATCCAGTTATGACCGATCAGAACTATTTTAATCGATTAAATCTCGTTTCAATCGATTAAAACATATGACTGGAAATGAATCTCGTTTCATTATGACCGATCAGAATACAAATATGACCGATCAGACTCAAATGTGATCGATCAGGTTTTGATTATGAGCGATCAAAGTCTTTTCAATCGATTAAAAACAGGTTTCAATCGATTAAAATGTCTTAAAGGGTCAGGATGATCGATCAGGATCCAATTATGACCGATCAGAACTATTTTAATCGATTAAATCTCGTTTCAATCGATTAAAACATATGCATGACTGGAGATAAATCGAGTTTCAACGTCGGGTATGTATAACCGACGTTGAATTCCCAAAATCAACGTCGCTTACATGATTTACCCGACGTTGAATGTCCTATCTAAGGCTCGCGCTTATTCAATTTCTTCTTCGTCCCACATATTCCCTCCTTCTGCTTCTTCTTCGCTGTGCCTCAGTCGTCACTGCTGCCCCCTCGCCGCCCCCTCGCCGCCCCTTCGCCGCCCCCTCGCTCGCCCCTCGCCATTGCTACCTCATTCGCTGTTGTCTGCTGCCCACTCACCGCCCACTCGCCGTGCTCCGCCCTCGCCGCTGCTACCTCCTTCGCCGCCCACTCGCCGCGCTCTCATCAGGTTAGATTAAGTTGTATGGATGATTTACAGCATGCATTTAACATAAATATGGATTATTTAGAGCATTTCCTGCGTATGAACATTAGAAAGATGATGGATGATTTTGTATATATTTGATTTGATCTAGGTTCGTTTAGGTTTCGAAGTGGTATATGGAACATTAGGTTTCGTTTAGGTTTAGGTTTAGGTTTAGCTTTCGAAGTGGTATATGGAACATTAGAGCATTGTTAGGCAATGTACACGTTTTTTTTGTATTGTTTTGTTAAACCTTTTCTAATAAACCTTGAATATCTAGGCAAGCCTTCTTGTGTAGTTAGATGGATCAAACTTGGGTCAATGCAAGTCGTATGTCGAAGAGTATGAGAATGGAGTTGACTCCTTTTTGAAATTTGCCGAACAAAATGCTCCCAAAATGAATGGAAAAATCTACCGCCCATGCGTTAATTGTGTAAATGGCGAGTACAAGAGATGGACACAACGCGGAGCATCTTATTTGCGATGGGATGATGAAGAATTACACCATATGGACATGGCACGGTGAAGTGGTTGATATTCCAACAAGTATCACAAACTATTGAGGATGATGTAACCTGCGAAGATCGAATAGAGGACATGCTTTGTGATGTGGGTCAAGAGAGGTTTCTTGAAGCACATGCATCTATATATGATACATTGAGGACCGATTCGGAGACACCTTTGTATCTCGGATGTACAACTTTCACACGGTTGTCATCTCGTGTTAAGATTGGTCAATCTAAAAGCAAAATTTGGTTGGAGTGATACAAGTTTTAATGAATTACTCCAACTTTTGAAGGAGATGCTCCCGCACAATAACACCTTGCCGGACCGTATGTATGAAGTGAAGAAGATACTATGTCCGATGGGTTTAGAATATAGGAAGATACATGCTTGCCCTAATGATTGTGTGTTATACAGGAAAGAATTCTCATCTTTAGACCAATGTCCAACATGTGGTGTATCACGTTACAAAGCGAAGGATGGTGATGATTATAGTCAGGAGAGTGGTAAAAAACGTCCTCCTGCAAAAGTTTTATGGTATCTTCAAATTATTCCAAGATTTAGGCGGTTGTACGCTCACGAAGATGCCGAAAATTTAATTTGGCATTCAAAGAGAAAAACATGTGATGGGCAAATGCGACATCCATCCGACTCTCCCCAATGGAAGAATTTTGACCGTCTATTTCCAAGTTTTGGTAGTGATGCAAGAAACCTTAGACTTGGATTAGCAACAGATGGGATGAATCCTTTTGGAAATTTAAGTAGTAACCATAGTTCATGGCCCGTTTTATTGATGATTTACAATCTTCCACCATGGTTATGCATGAAGCGCAAATATGTCATGTTGTGTATGATGATTTCAGGTCCAAGACAGCCAGGAAATGACATAGATGTGTATTTGAGTCCTTTGATAGAAGACTTAACACTATTATGGGAGGAAGGAGTAGATGCATTTGATGGGTATCGGCAACGAAGTTCAAGTTGCATGCAATGTTATTTTGCACCATTAATGACTTCCCTGCCTATGGAAACTTGAGTGGGTATAGTGTGAAGGGGCATTATGCTTGTCCTATTTGTGAAGAAGAGACCAGTTATATACAATTGAAACATGGAAAGAAGACAGTTTATAACAGTGCACAAAAAATTTCTCCCGCATGACCATCCATACCGTAGACCGAAGAAAGCTTTTAATGGCATACAGGAGGATGAAATTGCCGGAGAACCACCGACCGGTTTAGAAGTTTACGATCGAGTGAAGAACATAAGCATTACATTTGGAAAGACCCAAAAAAGGTCTTCTGACAAGAACATGTGGAAGAAGAGATCAATTTTCTTTGATCTTCCATATTGGAGCCATTTAGAAGTACGACATTGTATTGATGTTATGCATGTGGAGAAGAATGTATGTGATAGTCTCATTGGCACATTGTTAAACATTCAAGGAAAGTCAAAGGATGGGATCAAAGCACGTCAAGACCTTTGTGAGATGGGAATACGTCCTGAATTACATCCAAGGCCTCGAAGGCAATAGAACATATCTACCACCAAGCATGTCACACCTTGTCAAAGAAGGAGAAACGTAGTTTATGTCATTGTCTTGCAAGTATTAAAGTGCCACAAGGATACTCTTCAAATATTAAGAGTCTTGTATCCATGAAAGATCTGAAGTTAATTGGATTAAAGTCCCATGATTGTCACGTTTTGATGCAACAGCTTGTTACCCGTGGCTATACGTAACATATTGCCTAAGAATGTTAGACATGCCATTATGCGACTATGTTTTTTCTTCAATTCTATTTGTGCCAAGGTTATCGATGAAAAATCACTAGATGAGTTGGAAAATGAGGCTACGGTTGTGCTATGTCAATTGGAGATGTATTTTCCTCCATCATTCTTTGATATAATGATTCACTTAATCGTTCATGTTGTGAGGGAGATACGAATTTGTGGGCCGGTTTATTTGAGGTGGATGTACCCAATTGAGCGATACATGAAGATCTTCAAAGGGTATTCTAAAAATCCATATAGACCCGAAGCTTCAATTGTTGAGCGGTATATTGCGTAAGAAGCCATAGAATTTTGTTCAGATTACTTGGCAAGAGTCGTACCTGTGGGTGTACCTAGAAATCGTCATGATGATAGGCTAAATGGTAAGGGAACTCGTGGTATTAGAATTCAAACAAAAGATCATGTAGAGTTGACCACCGCCCACTTGTATATTTTGAACAATACGAAGAGGTTATTCCTTACATAGATGCGCATAAAGCAATGTTAAAGGACCTAAACCCCAAAATGGGTGAAAGGTGGTTGATGAAAGAGCATAACAACAACTTTATCAATTGGTTTCAAAGCAAAATATTTTCAAGTGACAATGCCTCCGATACACCGAAATGGCTAGCACATGGGCCTAGACATAATGTTATAACTTGGCAAGGGTATGACATTAACAAATACTCATTCTATACGAAGGCACAAGATGACAAAAGTACGGTCCAGAATAGTGGAGTATCTATTGAGGCAACATCTATGCACTTTTCTAGTGCAAAGGACAAAAACCCCATCATGGCATCAATTAGTTACTTTGGAGTGATTGAGGAGATTTGGGAGGTCGACTATACTAAATTCAAAGTGCCTTTATTTAAATGTAAATGGGTTGATAGCAATACCGGTGTCCAAAGAGACCAAATGGGATTTACTTTGATTGATATAAACAAGATTGGTCATAAGGAAGAACCCTTCATAATGGCATACCAGTGCAAAACAAGTGTTTTATGTCACCGATCCATCAAATGATAGGTGGTCAGTTGTCCTCAAAGGAAAAATGATTGATGTCACAAATGAGAATGGAGAAGAATTAGATGATTTTATTAACATTCAAAATTCACCATGGTTGCCTATTGCTATATCCCAATTGGAAGAGGACTTTGTTCATGCTACTCGCAATGACCATGATGAAGGCATATGGGAAAATATTAATACAATCTAAGTTATGTTTATATTTATTTATTTTTTTAACATGTAATTGAGGAGACTTTGCATGTGTATTGATATAATTCTATGTTTTTTTCATTACAGGTAAATGGCATCTCCTCCACCATCTCCTCCACCATCTCCTCGTGCATCCGGAAAGACATTTTCCAAGTAAGAGGAGTCGACAATCTACACGGTTGAAAGGCTTGACCGTTAGACACATATCCGGCCGAAGTTATCTCGTTTCGTTGATCCTAGGACCGGCAAGGTGTCGAGTCCCTTCAGCACCCAATTTAGAAGCTACTTGGGTACACTAGCTAGAGAGAAGGTATTTATTCTATTTCAAAGTTAATTTCATTTCAAATATATTGTTGATACTTATGTTGTTTATGTTGTGTAGATATCTATTCTCCATCCTACTTGGGATCATGTGGAGGAAACTCGTGAAGAACTTGTTATGGCAAGATCTTCTTGTAAGTATGTGTATTTAGTTGTTTATATTGTTTATACATTATTATCAATTGATTAACTAAAACTTGTTTGCTACTCGTAGGAACACTTTGATTTAGTTCATTCCGAGGAAGTGAGGAGGAAGATAATGACGACCATAGCAAAAATGTGGAGACAGCTCAAGTCCACATTGACCACTAAATGGGTGTATGCTAAGGACAAAGTTAGCAAGGGATTAACCCCTTGCCAAAGATATGGCATAGATGAGGACACTTGGAAGAAGTTTGTACATAGTAGGACTGGTTCGAGTGGGAGGTAATAGCTTATGGCTTAATTGACTTGAATATTTCATAATGAGTTGTGTATCTAATATTGTGTTCAATTATGTTGCAGGAAAGAAGACAAAAAGCAAAAGACATTCAGAGGAAGAATGTCGCCCCCACCTTCCGTCTCGTGGGGGTACGACTTATTGACTCAGAAGATGATGGAGGAGAAGAGTAGACTTCGACGGTCGGAGTTAGCCTCTTCTGGTTTAAGCGAAGAGCAAATTCCTCCACCATCTCCTCCAAAACGTCACCGAAGTGGAAGAGGGCGCGTACAAAGCCTTCTCGGTGACATGATGTCGCCTGAAGCCCGAGAAATTGCTGCTCGGATTGTAAGTAAAAGAAGTTAATTTACTTTGAATTAGTTATATGTAACATGTTCATTAATAAAATTAACTTTTATAATGTAGGATGCCTTGGAGGAGCAAGTGTACACAGGGAACTTTCATCCCTTCGGTCGTCAGGATATCTTGACCACTGCTATTGGACGACCGTAACATCCAGGTCGTGTTCGAGCCGTTGGCCAAGGTGTGGGTGTCCGACATTATTTTGGACCACCATCACAGGATATCCGCACCTCCACATCCCCGAGCCAAGAAGATATTGCCGCCTTGGAGATGGCTCTCACAGAGAAATTGACACCAGCCATCGTGGCAAAATTGGAGGAAGAGTTGACTCCGCCATCGCCGCACGACTTGAGGAGACGATCACCGCACGTGTGCAGGAGCGATTCTCGCGTATGTCCTCCATGGGTACTTCATTTCCTGATGCTCATCCTCCATCGGTGCATTTTCAACCACAAATTGGATTGGTACTTGACTTGTGTTTCTAAAATCTTAGTCCTTATTGGAATTTACCGTATTTGTAGGTCCAAGAGTTAGCACAAAGGGCAGTTGTGCTGAAGCCACTATCGAGGTCACACTCGAGGTGACATCTATTCATCCCGAATCCACAAAGGATGATCGATATGGCTTGTGGGTTGAGGTAGATGAAGGTCTAAGGCTAGTGGCCCATGGATCAGTTCATGAAGGGGCTTCAACCATCCACAATGTGCCTTTGGATCCTAACTTGGTCAAAGTAGTGGTTGAAAAGGTGGTTGACGCCGCGGCTAGTGTCCCTATCCCCACCGAAGAGGTGCGGACAGTGGGCCAAGCCCTTCGCACCTTCATTAGTTGGCCCCGACATTTAGTTAGGTCAATCATGGCAAAGGTATGTATATGTATGGTTATAATACATCTAACACATAAATAAATTGATTTATTGTTTATGATTATATTTTATAAAATATGTAGGATGTTCGGCAGCCAAAAGACTTGGGTAAAGCTATTGCCACTCCTTCGCATCTAAGGAGAAGACACCAGCTGTGGAGACTTCTCCAAATCCCATTTTTGATCTCTTGTCTCTTTCCCCACAATTATATATGCAGTCATTCCAAGTTCCATGGGATTGTACATTATTTGGGATGGCTTCTAGCAATATCCCCCTCTACATTTCCCACACCGATGCCCCGGAGATTGGGATGGGCAATCAATGTCTAAATATAGCCGTTTTACAATTTTGGACATTGTAAGTTCATATCTTTCATGACTCTTTTCATTTTAGTAAATATATAAGCTATAAGTTCACTTAAATTGGCATATTTTAGGATGATGCACGAAATGATAGTGGAGCAGGGCATTGGTCACGTGTATGGATTCTTCGAGCCTCAATCCATACAAAAGTCCGGGAATAAGCGTGGTCAAATTCTCGCTTACATCCGAATTGGATGATTGTCTCTAAAAGAGATATTTACCTTGGAGCATACCATCATTCGTAAGTTATCCCAGCCTCTTCCGGTTTTACACAAGTTTTTTTAATAGATTCTAATCATGTGTATATACGTAAACCACTGGCAGCTATTAGTTATTTGTCCAAAGCGGAATCTTGTGTGTTGGTTCTCGCTCATTGGGAAGAAAACCGGACATGGAGCTAAAAAATATTGTAAACGAGTAAGTATTTATTATATTATGTCTAAACATCTTGATTATTCTATTTCTAATCCCCTTATTTTCAATATATAGTGCTTTAAAGGTTTGTAGTACATTAGATGGAAAACACACAAGTAAAAGCACAACTCCAAATTGGAATTTTATGAAAGTAAGTAGCCTTTATATATATTATACTATCTATTAATTTACATTCAAATTTAATAGTTATTTTTAATATATTTACTCATTTTTAGTGTAACAAACAAAATGGAGGCTACGAGTGCGGCTACTATGTAATGTATTGGATGTGGCTCATCATTTTTGGTTGCATTCAGGATAGTTGGGATGAGGTAAGTTGACATTTGCTATTATATTCAATTCCTTTATTTTTATTGCTTAGGGTTTACCATTCTATTATTGTGAACTTCTTACAGGCATTTAAAGATATAGAACCTTTGCCTATGGATACTATAGACATGGTTCGAAACAAATGGTCAGAAAAGTTTGTACAAGTAGTTAGGAATAATAGGATTGATTGATAATTTTTGTGTATTATGTACATAATGTGGCTGGACTGAGATTTTTGTGTATTGTGTAAATATATAGTGATTATGTGAAAAGACCTGGCTGAGATTTTTGTACATTGTGTATATATTGTGTAAATCTGGCTGGACTGAGATTTATATAGCAGGTCGTGTATGGTAGCACAAAAACAGACCAAAATTAAAAAAAAAGGGATATTCTACGTCGGTTATTGCATTAACCGACGTTGTAACGTCAGTCGCTTGAGCGAAACGTTGGTCGCTTGAGCGAAACAGCACCCGCGAGCACCCTTTGTTTGAAGGCTTCGTCGCTCAAGCGAGTACACCGGTCGCTTGAGCGAGAAAGGACTTTCAACGTCGGTTAGTTTAATAACCGACGTAGAATTTACACCGGTCGCTTGAGCGAAGCAGCACCCGCGAGTCCCCTTTGTTTGAAGGCTTCGTCGCTCAAGCGAGTACACCGGTCGCTTGAGCGAGTTCAACGTCGGTTAATTCAAGAACCGACGTAGAATTTAGTCACTTTCAACGTCGAGTATGATGAACCGACGTAGAAGCCTTTGACATTCAACGACGCCTGATTCAACGACGTCATTGGAACCGACGTTGAAAGCCTTCTACACCTGACGTTGAATGCTCATTCTGCAGTAGTGGTTGTGACGCGATTGAAACGTGATGGTGCGACGAACACAACAAACACAACAATGTAGTGATGCGACAAAAGAATGACAAGCGACCAAGGTGCATTGACAAACAGAGTGATGTGACAAACAATTGATGATAAACTTGAGTAAAGATTTGACTTGTAGCAACAATGTGGAGTAGAGGTGGAGAGGAAGGATAACATTAATTAAAGTTGCTGAATTATAATTATTTTTAAAATTTAAAATGAATGGTGGGTTGCGAGCCAACCCATCATAACCCAACTCGAACCCACTTAACCCATGAGTTAAGTGAGTCGGGTTCATTTTAACTCATTATCGATAGAAATGAAAAAAATCGAACCCAACCCAGCTCAAATTCGTGGTAAGCCAGGTTGGTTCAGGAGTTACAACCCATATTGACACCTCTAAAAATATCCCAACTAAGGGTGTCAAAGTGAGCCAACCCAACTTACACAAGTTGGCTCACCATGGTCTAAGCTGAAAATAGGCGAGCTCAACCTGACCCATTTTATGGTGAGCCAGAAATTTTACAACCTGGTTCAACCTACTACGGATTGGTGGGTTGACTCACTAACGCATATTTATTTTGTTGTTTTTTAATTTTTTTTCTAATAAGCACAACTGAATCGTGGGATTGAAACGTAATGACGCAATAGCATGAAAACACTATAGTGCAACCGAAACACGGTGCCATAGTGATGCGAAAAATGCAATGGTGCGACAAATGTGGTGGCACGACAACAACTGTGGTACGATTGAAATGCAGAACTAAAACATTATGGTGAGGTGACACGTCAAACACTATGACGCGATTAAAACATGGGACTGAAACGCGGTGACCAATAGTGTGATAAACAGATGACAAATGACCTAAGTACAGTGACGAATATAGTGGCGTGAGGGATAATTGATTATAAACTTGAATAAGAGTTTGACTTGTAGTTGTGACATAGAATAGAGATAGAGAGGTAGGATAATATCAATTACGATGATTAAATTGTTATAATTTTATTTAAAAATAAAAATAAGTGATGGATTATAGGCCAATCCACCATAATTAGGCTCGAATCCACTGAATACATGGATTAGATAAGCCAAATTCAATTTTAACCTATTATCGACAAAAATAAATAAAAAAATCCAACCCGCTTGAAGTCGACTCAACCAAATATTATATTATGGAAAATGGTACCTATGACTTTTTCTAGAGTAGGCATGTCCCCACCTTACTTTGTGGATGATAGCTCCTCATAGCATGGCAACGGGGTGGGGCGGGGCGGGTTTTGCCTATCCGATCCCCGCCCCGATTTTTTAACCATCTCCGTCCCTGCTGGGATTAGAAATTAAGTCCCCATCCCTGTCCTCGCTAGGTTTCGGGTTCTCGCCCAGTCCCCGATTTATATTATTTTTAAAAAGATATTTATATTTATAATAAGTTAATTTTACTATGTATTTTTTATATATAAATAAATATTTATAATTTTATAATTTATAATTATTATTAATTAAATATATATTTTTTAATTTATTATATATATATATATATTAAAATATGTATGTAAAAGAAATATTTAATCATTTTTTATTTATTTATATATGTATATATATATATATATATATATATATATAGAATATTTATAACATTATTATTATTATTATTATTATTATTATTATTATTATAACACTGTATTCAAATATTTGAATACTTATAACATTATTATTATTATAATACTGTATTTAAACATTTGATTACATATATAAGTTAATTCATTTTTAAGTTGTCATTTAAAAATATGAAATATATAGTTTATAAGAAAATATTTAATAATTTAATTCTTATTTAATTAGTTCGAAGTAATAAAAGTTTAAATTATCAATTCCTTTTAATATTTTAAAATATAATTATTTTATTAAGATAAAATTTGATATATGATAAATAAGAATAATAAGATAAAAAATTATGACATAATAAAACATAATAAATATAAATTATAAATAAAATAATATTAGTTATGACTAATATTTATGTAAAATATTTAGAAAAAGATAAAGAAAAAAAATTAACTTTGTGTTCATCAAATTGGTTGACAAGATTAAAAAAAAACAAATTGATGGGAGAAATTAAGAAAATGTGAAAAAACAGAAAGGTAAGAGAGAATAATGTAATAAATTAATTAATATAAAAGATTAAAAAATTTAAATAGTGGGTAGAAGAAAAATAAAAATGGTGAAATATAAAAAAAATGACCTTATATGTAATAGAAACTGAAAAGGAAATACTTTTAAAATATTAATATTTTAAAATTTAAATTTAAATATAAAGTCGGGGCGGGGACGGGGACGGGGTCGGGGTGGGGATTGCATTACCCATCCTCGCCCCGCCCCGACTTTTAAAGCGGAGAAAACCCGAACCCGCCCCGGTCAACTCGAGTTTTCCCCGTCAAACTCGGGCGGGGATGGGTCGATCCCCACGGGTATGGGTTTAATTGTCATCCCTACTCATGCATCATAGGAACTAATACGTTTTATTAGGTTGATTATTATTAACATTTTTTTTAGTGTTTTGAATTTAAGTAATTTCAAATATATATATATATATATATATATATATATATATATATATATATATATATATCTATATTTATTTCTTTAGATAATAAAATTATTTTTAATATTTTTTATTTAATTTTTTTCTTCAATTTTTTTCTTTATGATATATTTGATATTGAGGGAACCAAAATCACAAATATACAAGTGAGTTACAAAACTTTGGGGGTCATGACCCCCTTAACTACTTGTTAGTAAAAGAAAAATCGATACCAGGATCGAAAGAACAAGAGAGAGAAAATCAAATATCATATAGTTGGTTAAAAAATTGATAAGACAGGTAAAAGACACCTGGTAACCACAAGATAAAAACACATCGAGAATCAAAATCGAGAATCGAAGAAACAAATTTCGATGTCTATTGTTGAAGAGAATCGAGAAATTAGAATAGTGCAAAGTTAAGATTAAAGGGAATCAAAAGCAATTCAAAGTACTCGATGTCTGAAATTGAGATCGAGGGAACGATTAACACGCATATAGAACATGGGAAGCGGTTTCTAAACTAAGGCAGAGATCGAAGATCAAAGAAGCAGTTATCTCATGCATGGGAACATGGAAGGCAGTTTTCTAAACCGTAAAACTAAGAGACGTGCGTGATGGATCGTGGTGGCAGTTTTGTTAACTGCTCTTAGGAGGTTATTTGAAGGGCGCTCTATAAATAGAGCGAAGCTTAAGGAAGAGGGGGAAATTGGCAGAGACAACAGAAGCGCAAGTGAATAAGTCTGCAGGAGAACGACGTATCATGAAGTTTCTAATGCTCTGGATTTCTGTTTTCATTGATTATCTTTATCGCTTTCTTTACTTTCCCTGGTAATTTACTTTCATTGCAATTTACGTTTCTCAAACTTTAAGTTTTGTCCTTTCGATTCCTTGTCATTTACTTTTATGCAAAAGTTACTTTTATGCAAGTTAATGTTATGCGTTTAAGATCCTCACCATTTACATTTCTGTAATTTCGATTTCCTGTTATTTACATTTCCGCAATTTTGATTTCTTGCCTTTTACACTTAATGCAAATTTGAGGTTTTCGCATTCTACATTTCTCTGCAATTTAATATTCTACTTTCGATTCGACGTTTTTACTGCTTTCTTTACTTCGCGTTTCTTAATAAAAAGTACCAAAAAATAGTACTTTCTGCACTCTAGGTCATGTGGTTTGCATCTTTTCGAGATTTTGGGATTCTCGATTCTCATACACATTTCGATTGAAAACTGCTTGTTAGCCTAAGTAAAAAGAATCTACATGGTTGAGATTTGATTAGAACTTAAGTCTCGATAAATCGAAATCGATCAAATTTTCACCGAAACACTACTATAAAAATCTGCCATTGTAAATATACATTTTAAAGATCTAAAATATAAATTTTCAAAACATGAAACACTTATAATTTTTAAGACATAGTAAATTTGAAATATTAAATAATTTCAATATATAATTATATTTTAAATTAATACTATAAGAACATATTTGATAAAGAAAAAAAAATCGTATAAAGAAAAATAGTATAATATTCTCTTGAACAAATAGTAGGTTTATAATTTATATTTTTTATTATTGATTTTTAATATTGTATCTTTCTGATTTCATGCAAGGTTAGTGTGCGGATAATAAGTTATACTAGGTAAAAAGTCTACCTATCATGATTTTTGCATTAATTATATAAACGGAAATAGTTTATTTAATCTTTGAAGGTATATTAGGATAAAAATATATTAATATATTTAATTATTCTATTATAAATAATTATATTATTAAAATAATATTGAACATTAAAATAAATATAAATAATTATTTAAAATATTTTTATATGAGTTTTTATTAATATTATTTTGTTTTATTATTTTGTTTTCATCTTCATTTATTTTTATACTAATTTAAGTATTATAGTGTTTTATTTCTCACTTTTTTCAATATTTAATAAAGTTTGACTCATAATAGACTTTTCTGTCGAATTTATGACTAATAGGGTGAACTTCTTGATCACCCATTAACGATTAAGCATGGTGGAATTGCTAAAGTCATCGGAGGAACCAGTATTAGAAAAAGACATGGTATTAAAGAGATTTAGGAAATGTACCTAAAGGATGAAGAGGAAATGAAACTTGGAAAGGAAGAGAACCACAATGGCGAAGAAAAAAGAAAGACAAAGATAATGTAAAATAAAGTAAGGTGCATAATTTTAAGAAGATAAGATGCAGAATTTTAAGCAATAAAATAAGCAAATCTAAGGAAAATTCCCACTGGACATTAAGATAGTTGTCTATCTAGATGTGAAAGTTCATTTCCAAGAATTGTGGACGGAGAAGGAGATGAAATGAAACTAGAAAAGAATAAAGACAAGAGCTGGAAAAATAGACCAATCCCTTGGATAAATAAATGGAGAAAAGAAATAAAGAATAAAAGATGAAGAAAACAGAAGTATGGTGGTGGTGGAGTGTTGGCTAGCCACTAGGGGATGAGCCACCCTAGATAAGTGGTGGTTGTCGCTACTTGAACCAAGGTTCAAGATAAAACACTCAAAGAGATGGAACACTCTAAGAAACTTCACAATTTTGACATAAATGTTCAACCTAATTACATGAGGGGAAGTCTTCTATTTATAGGCTTTTGGGGGAGTGACCTAGATGAAATTATAGAAGGAGATATAAACTTAACCTAAACCTAAAGGCTAGAGTCTCCACGATCCAAATATGTTAAATTCGTCCTAGCCCACCAAAAATACCTCTAAGGGTGTGGAAAACATAAAAAAAGAAGAAGGTGTATTTCCTTTTGGGTTGTCCCAAATCTACCAATTCCCCATCCTAAGCTTCATCCTCTCCAAAAAGGGGTGTAGGACATGAAAAAAGGAGTGTCCTACACCTTTAGGCACCCAATGCAACCATCCTATATGTCAAAGCCTTCTTTTCCACCAAAAATAGGTGGTGGTCTTCAAAAAGGAGGTTCATAAAGTGGTCCTACAAAAAGTAAAACGAAAATGAGTCTCTAAAATTTAAGAAAAGAAAATGCTAAGAAAACTCAAAGTGGAGGGTGAGGAAGAGACCTCCCTTTTAGTCATGCTCCTCCTAGTGATCCTCCAAGGGATGACCTCTCCGGTCTCCGGGGTAGCTAGGAACTCATCATCCTCTCTGTCTTGGAGAGAATTCGTCCACAAATTTTTAAAACTTTTTTATTCCCCTTGTGTTTCTTTTCTTCTCTTATTTTTTGCACTTTTTTGTTATTTTCCATTCATCTCCTTCTTTGATTCTGATTTAATTATATTCGTTCTTCAAATCAATTTTGGAAAACACAGAAGCTCCATATAACTCATCTAGCAAGTCATCTGACCTCGGGATTAGGTGTTTATACTTAATAGTTATATTATTGATTGTCCTACAGTTTGTGCATATCTGCCAACTCCCATCCTTTTTTGGGACAAGACTAACCGACATTGCATAGGGACTCATGCTATCTTGGACCCAACCCTTATCTTTTAATTCCTCAACTTGCCTTTGGATCTCTCTAGACTCTTCTAGGTTTGCCCTATAAGCCGACCGGTTAGAAATGGATGAACCAGGTAAGAAGTCTATTTGATGTTTGATCCCCCTTAAAGGTGAAAGTCCCTCAGGAGGTTCGTGAAATACATCTTGAAATTCATCCAATACTAACTCTATACTCTTGGACAAACTTGGAGATTGTTCATGAAATGCAGGGGAAAAACCTAGAGGAGGATATGCTAATAGTAGGGATTTATGAGTTAAAAGTACCTTTTTAATCCCCTTGTGGGAGATCATGATTCCTTTCGCCTTAGAGGTTGACTCCTTCTCTTTCTTTTCTCTCTTTTTTTCTTTTTGTTCTTTTCTCTTTTTTTACATTTTTTGTTGGTCCTCATTAACCTCTTGTGGGGATAGCCATTATGAAAATTTTGTTTGTCAAATTTTCTTCTTTCCTCATTAACCCCTTGGAAGTTAAAAGAAAATGTGTTGGTATAGCCATTATGAAAATTTTGTTTGTCAAATTGCTATGGCCTACCCAGTAAAATATAATATAGCTAACGAGGACTTGTTTATTTACCTTAATCTCACCTTCCTCACTAAGCTAGGAAAGCTTGTATGGCTTAGCATGAAAAGTAGTGGGTAAACCAAGCTTGTCTATTACCCTCATGCTAGCAACATTCAAACAACTTCCACCATCGATGATAAGTGAACACAATTTGTCATTAATAAGACAGCGGGTATGAAAACTTTTTTCTCTTTGAGTATTGTCAAGATCCTTCTGGACTTGACCCAACATTCGCTTTACTATTAACAAATCGTCTTCACAATGTGTGATCTTTTCATTGCTTGAGGAAGAGTGTTCAGAGGAATTCTCTTTAGATGAGGAGGAATGTTCACTCTCGACATTTCCGTTTGCGCTCAAAATCATAGTCCTTTTGGTAGGACAAATTGAAGCAATGTACCCATACCCAAGACATTTGAAACATTTTATGGAACTAGTCCTTTGAGACGCGGAGGTGTTAGGAGTGGTGTTCCTTGAAGAGTTTCCCTTAGGGGTTACCTCTTGGAGAGACTTAGAAGGGTTCCTCTCTAGTTTTTATTTTTTCGTTCCTTTGCCCTTCCAATTTGAACTATAGTAATTATTATGCAAATAACTCCTCCTAGCCCCATCCTTTCTTTTTAGTTGAGTTTCAATCTTAAGGGCAAGGTGTAAAATATTTTCTATGAAGGAGTACTCATATAATTCTACTAAGTTCTGAATGTCTCTTCTAAGACCACTAAGAAACCTAGCTACCTTAAACTCATTGGTTTCATCATGCATATCGACCCTAAGTAGCAAATATTCTAGCGTCTTAAAGTAGTCATTCACACACATGTTTCCTTGGTGAAGCCGTTGGAGCTTCAACAGAAGCTCCCTCCTATAGTAGGAAGGAACAAATCTAGCGCACATTAAATGTTTAATGTCCATCCAAAAAGTCACGGGTGACCCTTGGTAATTATCGTTACAAACCTTATGTCACCAAGTCATGGCATATCGCTCAAATTCTAATACAACTAAATCTACTTGTTCTTGGTCCCTTACTGGGTTTACATTAAAGATTTGGTTCACTTTAACCTCCCAATCTAGGTAAACTTCTAGATCATTATCTCTATAGAACTTGGATATCTTGTGTTGTTCCTTCATGGAGTGTTGGTGCGCCTAGATTACCTCCTTCTATGATATCTCCTATCTTCTTCTTCTTGGAAACTTGATGAGTATGAACGTCTTCTCTCTCTTTGGAACTTCTTCACTTCAAGTCTTTGAATTGTCTCCCTAACTGTTGAGTCAAGTATGTGATTTGTTGGGTTAGTATCTTATTTTGAGCTAAAATGGCATCCAAATTACTAACTTCCAGCATTCCAGCTTTCTTATTTTGACGATCAAACTGCATGTGTATTGTATTATTTGGCATTAATTCCAGGGTCTCTAAGGCTTCCTCTGGTGTTTTCAGGTTGAATGATCCTCCACTGACAGCATCCAACATTGCTTTGAAGGTAGGAGAAAGGGCATTGTAAAAAATCTGCACCTACAACCAATCTAGTAGTGCATGATGAGGGCATCTTCTTGTCAACTCCTTGAACCTCTCCCACACCTCATACAAAGATTCAGAGTCCTGTTTCATAAAGTTGGTGATCTCATTCCTCATTCTCGCTGACTTTGCTGGAGGGAAGTATTTGCTCACAAATTTGGTAGCCAAATCATCCCAAGTACTGATGCTTCCTTGAGGTTGTGATTGGAGCCAGCCTTTAGCTTTGTCCCGTAATGAAAAGGGAAAAAGCCTTAAGTAGACTGCATCATCAGTGGCTCCATTAATTTTTAACGTGTCACAGATAGCCAAAAAACTCTCCAGGTAAGAATTTGGATCCTCCAAAGGTACACCTCCAAACTGATTTTGTTGTATGACTTGTAACAGAGAAGGTTTAATTTCAAAATTATTTGCTTGTATAGGAGGTCTAACAATACTCCCCATGTAATTGTTTGGATCTGGCATGGAGTAGTCCCTTAGTGTTCTCTTGGGCTGATCCGTGGCTACAGTGTATGAATTGTGATTTGCTTCTTGTGCTCTTCTTCTTTCTTTTTTTCTTTTCCGTGCACTTCCTCTATTTCTTCTGGTCGTACGTTCAAGTTCTAGATCAAACAGTAAGTTTTCTGGTGCTACAGTACCTCGCATAAACAATGTTAAAGGCACAGAAGAAAAGAAAGAAGAAGGAGAAAAAAAATATTTCTGGAACAGTAAAAAAACTGTAGCTCAAATCTCAAGTAAAAAAACCTTTCTAATATCAACAAATTTTTTTCAATCCCCGACAATGGCACCAGGAAATTGATGTATACTTTGGTAAGTGGACCAATTGTTACAAAAGTAACCACATTATCGTCCTCATGGATTGAATATTTGTTGAATACTAGATCATTAATTTTACCTAAGTTTGAGTAATCAAAGTTTGAATAATGAAAGAGCAAAAGAATGACAATAAAAAAAAATTATTTTTCTTTACAGTAAAGTATATGCCAGAGGATTGATTTCATATTCTTTCTTACAAATTCCTAGCCTATTTAATTGATGCAAGAATTAAATTTACCCACTGGAGTTAAAAGTGCTATTTACTTCTTAATCCCTTAGCTAAGCAAAATTATTCACTGAACTTTTAATTTCCCAATTCCTTGGAATAAGAAAAATTCACTGAAACTTGAATAATTAATCATTTCCTCCATAATAACTAGTTAAGTTTGCGTAATTTTCTAATTAAAAAAAACCCAACTAATCTCATCTAACAACATAGACAGTGTCAATTTTTCCAAATATAACTGCTTAAAATTGAACATCAAAACCATAGATAAGATACTGGAGTAAATAAAATTACACTGCATCAAATTAAATACGTTTAGAATCTGTCTTACAGAATACTACATCAACCCTCTATCAAAAGAAAAGTTTAGCCTTCCATACAGAAATTAAAACCCTAAAAAACTGCTCCCCCCCTTCATTGTCCTTCTTATCTCCTCTGTTTTTAACTCCCTCCTCCTTTCCACGTCAGCCCTTTTTCTTTTTTTTTCCTAGATACTCTCTTATTTTTCCTTTTGATGTGGATATGACCTATGACAAGGGTTAGAGCAAGGGAAGCAAATGAAACTCATCAATAAGTATTGTTGGTTGACCAAATTATGTTTTTAATTAATCAATTAATGGGCTTTAGTTTGATTTTGTTTTAAGTTGTAATAAGGGCCCAATTGAAAATTTAGTCATCAGCCTTTGGGAGACCAAGGGGTGCATAACTGATTGACTTTTGGTTGCCACAGTTTCAGATACAATCAGTCATTAAGTAGTTTCAATTCCTAGGTTAATGGATCATTATTAGCCTTTATTTGTTTCCATTAAATAGTTTTCAATTCCTAGATTAATGGGTTATTATTAGTATTTATTTTCCTTTATTGAGTCTTTGTAATTCTGATGGCAACGCTTCTATATCAGTTGAACCATTTTTATCAAGAAATAACAAGTGAAATTTTATTTATAAAGATTAGATTTTATCTCTTTTATCTTAGTGAGAATGATTCTCCTAAATTCTTGAGTGATTCAAGAACCCTTGACTGTATCAAAGGACTTTCACATCCTTTGTGTGTTGCCTCCCTTAGGAAGAGTGATTCTTTCCTTCCACCTTCTTTCTAATTCCTAAATTTCTTACAAGATTCTAACCTTAAAGGTTCTTCCTAAATCACTCCTTGTGATTCATATCAGTTGGTATTCAGAGCCCTGGTTTAAAGGTTTGAACATCAAATTGATGGCAGAGGAGGATAAAAAGAAAATGAGAGAAAAATTTCTTCAACAAAAGAGAGAAAAATAATGTTAGTGAAACACTTGAAGTGAGGGAGAGCTATTTAGCCATACAAAGTAAGTATAATGTTAGTTCTACATTCAATTTGTCAAACTTATCTCTTTTTTATGTAGATGACGAATCCGATTTGAGGACAAATCATTTTCAAGAGGGAAAAAATGATGTGAACATGACCTATGATAAGGGCTAGAGTAAGGAAAGCAAATGAAGATCTTCAACAAGTATTGTTGTTTGACCAAATTATGTTTTGGATTAATCAATTAATGGACTTTAGTTTGGTTTTATTGCAAGTTGTAATAAGGGTCCAATTGGAAATTTAGTTATCAGTCTTTGGGAGACTAAGAGGGTGTATAGCTTATTGACTTTTGGATGACACAATTTCAGTTACAATAAATCATTAAGTAGTTTTCAATTCCTAGGTTAATGAATCATTATTAGCATTTATTTTCCTTTAATGAATATTTATAACTTTGGTGGCAAAACTTCTTTAAAAGCTGAACCATTTCTATAAGAAATAACAAGTTGAGTTTTATTTTTAGAAATATTAAAGTTTATCTCTTTTATCTTAGTAAGAGTGATTCTCCTAAGTTCTTTAGTGATTCAAGAACCCTTGGCTGTATCAAAGGACTTTCACATCTTTTGTGAGTTTCCTTCCTTGGAAAGAGTGATTCTTTCCTTCTACCTTATCACTAAATTCCTAAATTTCTTACAAGGTTCTAACCTTAAAGATCCTAAATCACTCCTTGTGATTCATATCACCTTTTCAGCCCAAGCCCAATAGTAAAAAGGGAATTCCACTGCCAGCTTATGAATGACGTCAGTCACGCAAGCCCCACAAAATTTGTTCTAAATGCACCTGTTTCTCAACAAAACAAAGAAACTACATGAAAAGTTAAATGCAACGGTAATGCATGAAAATATTGTTCAAATGCTACAAGAATGCATGTAATTGACCTAATTTAATTTATAAATGTGAGGTGAAATAAACATGCATCATCTGGCTAAAGTGAGTGATGAAGTTTTTCATCTTCTCCATATTACCGTTAAACCAATTTTAAAGATGTCCCCCTTGATTTCTACCAGCGGAGGATGATTCCCCCTTTTGCTTTTTCTTTCCAGATTTTGATCTTTTAAACATTTTTTTCAGCAGAAATTCAAGAAGGAATTTGGTTGAAAGAAATAAGAGAACAAGAGGAAGAGAAAAGGTGAAATACTAATGAATAGAGATCGGATTTCAAATTTTTGAAGTCCGAATATCAGACCTGCTATGTTTCCAGGTTTAATTGAATGTGTTCCCTTGATTGAATGCAAAGGCGCATGCTTTGGGCAGTGGGTACATCAACTAATTTGTTCTTTGGATAGGTATTGACTTGGTCAAATAGTACAGTAAATGCTTTTTACAGATATTGATAAACAGCGAATCTTGAAAAATCAATTTTTGATTTGTTGAAAATTCTTCAATTAAATCATATTAAAGCAATTTTCAAGAACGAATTAATCGATTAATCATCAAATTAATCAATTATTTTGATCTGGAATCGTAGGTTAGAAATAACAACAGTGTAATAATCGATTAAAACAGAAAAGAATCAATTATTTTTGTATTGGATAGGGTTATGTTACGATCGAGCGTTTGCCACTAGGCCAAAGGCTATAGTCGTTAATTAGAGTGCAACTCTTTTTACTTAAGAGTAACAACCCAAGCGCCACAATTCAATTTTGACTTGGCCCACCCGGCCTTCGCCAGGGGACAATTGATGCTACCTACAACAGGTTTGAAAGTGATGAAGATATTATTGAATCATTTGATAAAATGAAGATCTTGTTGATTTGATGAAGTCAAAGGCTAATATGATGAAGTCAAAGGTTACTTGGGTTAAAATGGTAGAGTGATTAGTGAGTCTGCATCTATACATAAGTATAATCATTTATATCTCTCTGCTACATGAGGTTTCATCATTTGAAAGAATTTGAAAATGCCTCTAAAGATGTTTTTAATCCATGAAAAACCAAAGTAATCGGTTAAATTGTTTTTAGCAAATTGTTTTAACTGATATTATATGAGCTTTGTTAGAATCGCGCAGCGAAATGTTTGCGTGAATGGACAAAAACCAAGAGGGGGGTGAATTGGTTTCTTAACAAAAATTAGGTTTTAAAAATTTTCCTCAAATTTTACCGATTAAAATGTTGTATAAACGTAAATAGAATAAGGATAGAGTCTTACACAGAAGATTTATACTGGTTCGGATCAAAAGACCCTTCGTCCAGTTATTAATCACTCAAACAGAGGATTAACACTGTCACTATAATCAAAGTTATACAAGCAGATTACAAATGAAAAGATAAGGTAACGAAAACACCTCTCTTGAGTCACACAAGAGATGAAGAACAACTTTCCCTAGAGACGGCACAACACACAATCCACCAAGAACTACACTTAGTGATTCTTATCGCTTCTAGCCCACACTAGGTTCCAAAAGCCCATTTTTCCTCCAACAAACAGTTCTCTGGCAACCACAACTCTCAACTTTTGTTTGAAAAAGGTTGTTCACTTTGCAGAGAGCCTTAGAGAACCTTAAGTAGATGAATTAGGGTTTGGGAATTGGGGATTTTTGAAACCTGGTGTATTGGGACTAGGGTTTTCGAAACTTGGTCTAATTTGAAGTTTAAAATGCATATCTGACTGAGACAATCGATTATCTTGAGTGTTAATCGATTATTACAGAGCCAAAATCAATAGGAACCTATAACACATTGTTTTAATCGATTATTTAGGCTGTTAATCGATTAACAACCCTGTTAATCGATTATTTCAGTTTTTAATCGATTATTCCAGAGAGCTGATACAGAAAATGGTTTTTCTCTCTCTAATAATCGATTATTTAGCCTGTTAATCGATTAAACCAGTGTCTTTTTGATAAAAATGAGTTTTTGAAGCTTCTAAAGAGTAGACTATGTGCTGACTATCTTAGACTCTAATATTACAGACTCAAAATCATCAAAACAGAGTTATTACATAAGAATACAAGTCTTCAACTCTCTAAGTCCATTGTTCTTGAATCATCATCAAAATCAACAAGCTTCATGTCCATGTAAGTTCAACATTCATGTCCTTGTATGTTTCAACAATCTCCCCCTTTTTGATGATGATCAAAATTTTCTTTTAAAGCCTTGTAATAACCTGTTTATTTGTCACACTAACAAAAACATTAAACATACCAGATAATATTTAAATTCAATCATAAGAGGATTTAAATATTTCTCCCCCTATTTTGATTATGATCAAAAAATAAGTTAAGAGCTCCCCCTTAAAATATGCATAATTAGGAAATAACTCCCCCTCAAACAAAGCAAAAATACAAATTTTATTTCATTAATGAAAATAATTTACAAAAACAAGAAATGAAAACAATATTAAAATTCTTCACTATCGCTATTAAAGTGAGCATCAAATTTATTCTCTAAGTGACACACTTTATCATCTACGTAAGAGATACGACGAATGAGTTCCTCATGCCGTACTCCAGAGAGAGTGAAGAATGCCTGCATCCTCTGGTTCATATCAGATAACATGTCTTCCACAGATTGACGGGTTTCAGGAGGAGCAGAAGATGTTCCAGCATTTTGAATATGATCAGAGGGAAACTCAGCAATAGGGGGCATTTCTTCGTCAGAATCTTCATCATCTACATCTATGTTCGGAACGTCATCCTTGTGAACATAAATATTATTGACATGCACCATTTGAAGTTGGGTTAATGTGATGTCCAGCATTCGGTTTAAGTTTGTCGTTCGTACCGTTTGTTCCCCTTCAACATTCACTCCTTTGTACTCTAGAATGCGAGAGATAAGGAGAGAATAGGGAATTTTGAAGGTAGGATGACGTTTGGCCTTCAGCATAGTCATTGTGACAAGGCTTCCCCCAATCTATTGGCTCATTATTCATTATTGCATGAATAATGCGAAGATCTATTGAAGAGCATTGGACATGGTTGGTTGCCTGAGGACATAAGATCCAGACGAGTAGATGCAGGAGCAGGCATTCCTCCTTCTTTAATGGTCTGGCTAGAAGAAGACGCCCAATCTCCATGGAAGGGTTGAGGAGAAAGGAACAGTAAGCCATGATCCTGTCAAAGTCATCTAACTCCGCAAAAATGTTAATAGCATCATCTCTTATAGGAAAATTTGCAACGTTTTCCCATATATCGTCATCAAGAATAATGGTTACCCCCTTTACACGAGAGGTAGCTACTTGATCTCTAAATTTAAAGCGAGAGTAAAATACTCTAACTAAGTCAGGATAGTATGTACCTTGCATTTGGATAAAAGGGAGAAAGCCTTGAATTTCAAGAAGATTAGGAAAATTAAATCCCCTATTGATGAATTGATCACCAATAAGGAATTTTGGAGTAATGATACCTCGTTCCTTCCAAAAAGTGAGAAATTCCTGTTGGCTCTCATCATCGGAGATCCAACCTTCGACAGAATTAGGATGGGGATGAGAGGCAGTTGCAGATCTTCTTCTTGTGGGAATTTTAGCACGAGAAGATGAGGCCATTTTAGGATTAGAAGAATAACAAGAGAATTTAGGAAGACAAGTGATGTTAGGAGAAGGCAAGAAGGCTTGAATGATGCTCGAATGCTTGGATTCAAGAGTTTGAGGTGTGGAGGAGTGAAATGAAGGCTTCCTATTTATAAACAACATCTCCAACGGTCATTTGGGAGTGCATAGGGGCCAAAAGAGCCGTTGGAAACGGCTAGTAAACAAAAACTATCAGGTTTAATCAATTAAAACTTGAAATAATCGATTAAACCAGTAACAAACCCCTTTAATCGATTAAATCAAGCTGTTAATCGATTAAAGCTGTAGTTAATCGATTATTTGATGAAATAATCGATTAATCCAGTGAGTAATTTCAGATTTTGGACTTCTTAGGTGCAAATAATCGATTATAACTTCAAATAATCGATTATTCCAGAGAGTTCATCAAATTTTTGAGGTTTAGACACATGACAATTTATTAATACCCTACATAATTGATTATAACATTACAACCATCCAAAAACTGTTTAATTAAGCAGAATTTAAGCTATTTCTAATATTCCTAAGTCTCTTCTAAGATCATAAAATCTATCCTTGGGAAGAGGCTTAGTAAAAATATCCGCTAATTGATGCTTTGTATCGACATATTCAATTTTACAGTTTCCTTTGCTTCTATGATCTCTTAAGAAATGATGTCTAATTTCTATATATTTAGTCCTAGAGTGCATTACTGGATTCTTAGTAAGATTGATTGCACTTGTGTTATCACACACCAAAGGAATATCATTTAAAAATATACTATAATCTTCTAGTTGTTGCTTCATCCATAAAATTTGAGCACAATAATTACCAGCTACAATATATTCAGCTTCAGTAGTGGATAAAGCAACACATGCTTGTTTCTTAGAATGCCAAGACACTAATGATGATCCTAACAAATGACAAGTTCCACTAGTAGTCTTTCTATCTATTTTTCATCCACCATAATCAGCATCAGAATAACCTATTAAACTAGTAGAAGCTTCAGATGGATACCATAAACCAAAACAAGTAGTTCCTTTTAAATATTTTAAAATACGTTTAACTGCAGTTAGGTGAGATTCTTTTGGACATGCTTGAAATCTAGCACACACACAAACAAAATGCATAATATCAGGTCTACTTGCAGTTAAGTACAATAGTGAACCTATCATACCTCTATACATGGATTGATTAATTTCCAAACCTGATTCATCCTTGTCTAAATAGCATGAAGTTCCCATGGGTGTGTTAGCTTCCTTTGAAGTGTCCATTCCAAACTTCTTGAGAATCTCTTTGCAGTATTTGGTTTGAGAGACAAAAATACCATCTTTAAGTTGTTTGATTTGAAGTCCAAGGAAAAACGTTAATTCTCCCATCATAGACATTTCAAATTCTCTCTGCATTATCTTAGCAAATTCTACACAAAGAATTATCAGTTGATCCAAAAATGATATCATCAACATATACTTGAACCAATAAGATGTGTTCTTTTACTTTCTTTATAAACAAAGTAGAATCAATTTTTCCTCTAGAAAAATCATTTGAAGTTAGAAAACTACTTAGCCTTTCATACCAAGACCTAGGAGCTTGTTTCAAACCATATAATGCTTTCTTCAATTTAAAAATATGATTAGGATAACTAAAATCTTCAAATCCAGGGGGTTGCTCCACATATACTTCTTCTTTAATAAACCCATTCAAAAATGCACTTTTAACATCCATTTGATATAATTTAAATTTCATCAATGATGCATAAGCAAGAAGTAGGCGTATAGCCTATAACCTGGCAACAGGAGCATAAGTTTCATCATAATCAATACCTTCCTCTTGACAGTAACCTTTGGCAACAAGTCTGGCTTTATTCTTTGTTATATTTCCATCTTAATCAAGTTTGTTTCTAAATACCCATTTAGTTCCAATTACTTGATGTGATTCTTCTCTTGGGATTAATTCCTAGACTTGATTCCTTTCAAATTGATTAAGTTCCTCTTGCATTGCTCTGCACCATTGGTCATCTTTAAGCGCTTCCTCAACATTTTTGGGTTCTATCTGTGAAACAAAAGCTACAGACATGCAGAAATTAGTCATATTTCTAGTTCTTACCCCTTTTGAGATATCACCAATAATATTGTCCATTGAAAGTCCTCTTGGTGATTGCCATTCTTTTGCTAATTCAGGTGTTTGAGAAGTCTCATTTTCTTCCAAATACAATTCATCAAGAGTCTATCTTATGTACTCATCATCACCTGCAAGTTCTTTATTTGACTCAAGAGGATTTCCCCCAAGGTCTACAATTTCATCAAAAGTAACATGTATAGATTCTTCAACATTTAAGGTTCTTCTATTAAACACTCTATAAGCTTTGCTTGTTAATGAATAACCTAAGAAAATTCCCTCATCGGCTTTTGAGTCAAATTTTCCTAAGTTGTCCTTTCCATTATTTAACACAAAGCACTTACATCCAAATATTTTCAAATGAGCAACATTAGGCTTTCTACCATTTAACAATTCATAGGGAGTTGATTTTATAATTGGCCTAATGAGCATTCTATTCAAAACATAACATGCAGTACTTACAACATCAACCCAAAAATATTTAGGAACATTTGATTCATTTAGCATTGTTCTAGCAAGTTCCTCTAGTGACCTATTTTTCCTTTCAACTACACCATTTTGTTGGGGAGTCCTAGGAGCAGAAAAATTATGCAATATTCCATTTTCCTCACAATAATTTTCAAACCTTTCATTTTGAAACTCACCACCATGGTCACTTCTTAAAACTTTAATTCTTAAGTCTTTCTCATTTTGAATTTGCTTTGCAAACTTCCTAAATACCTTAAAAGCTTCACTTTTCAATGTTAAGAAAAATGTCCAAGTATATCTAGAAAAGTCATCAACAATCACAAGAGCATAATAATTTCCGCCAAAAATTTTTATTCTAGAAGGACCAAATAAATCTAAATGTAACAATTCTAAAGGTTTTGATGTGGAAATAACATTCTTTGATTTAAATGATGATTTTACTTGCTTACCTTTTTGACATGCATCACATAATCTATCTTTTTCAAATTTTAACTTAGGCAAACCAATAACTAAGTCCTTTGATATCAACTTGTTTAAATTATGCATATTTATATGAGCCGCTCTCTTATGTCATAACCAAGGGTTCTCTTCCTTAGCAACTAAGCATGTTATACTAGTATCATGTATACAATCCAAATCAATCAAATATATATTATTATGCCTAATGCCTTTCAATGCTACATTTTCGGAATCTATCAAATGTATGGTACAAAACTTACTTTCAAAGATTACCTTGAATCCTTTGTCACAAAGTTGACTTATGCTAAGGAGATTATGCTTTAGCCCATCAACAAGAAGCACATCCTTAATCTCTAAAGTGTTTGCACCACCTATATTTCCAATTCCAAGAATCTTTCCTTTGTTGTTGTCCCCATAAGTTACATATCCTTGTTCTTTAGCTTAGAAACTCACAAATTTCGTTTTGTCTCCGGTCATATGTTTAGAGCATCCACTATCAAGATACCACATAGACTTCTTTGATTTGGAAGTTTCCTACAAAACAAGAACATAGTAAACTTAGGTCCCCATAACTTTTGGGTCCTTGGGGTTAGAGACAAACAATTCATTTAACTAAAGGAACCCAAATATATTTTCCTTTAGGAACACCAAAATGTTTAATTTTACATCTATTTGAAGTATGACCATGTTTCATACAATAAAAACATGCTTTAGATGTAGCTTTTGAATATGATACATTTCTGACAATAGATGCTTTAGTTCCTTTTTCAATCCATACTCTTCTATTTTTCATTTTAGGCTTTTTCAAAGGAATATGATGGTTTTCTCTATTTTGAGCAATAACAACTTTATCCTTATTATTATTACTTATTTCCTTCTCAGCTTTATCAAGCAAATGATTAAGTATATCAATGTCATATTCATACTCTTTACAAGATGCACATGCTATATTCTTATCATCATTCTCATATATGCATACAATTTTCGTTTCTAAGGTTTCCTTTTCTTCTAAACATGCAATTTTCGTTTTTAAGGACTCTACCTCCTTTTCGGATCTATTTAAAATCTTTTTCACAACTTTGTATTCATTTTTCAAGTCCTTAAAGGCATTAAACAATTCATTATATGCATTTTGCAATTCATCAAAATTATTTTCATCATCACTTGAAGATGAGTCGGAATCACTTACCTCAAAATCGGAATATATATTGTCATTTGCCATTAAGCAAATATTAGCTTCAATTTCCGAGTCACTTGACTTCGAACTCGAATCACTATTTTCCCAAGTGATGTAGGCTTTCTTCTTGAAGAACTTTTTGCCTTTGTTATCTTCATTTTTCTTGTTTGGACATTCGATCTTCACATGTCCTGTTTCACCACAACCATAGCATTTTATATTTAAGGAAGTATTTTCTCTTACCTTTCCCTTACCTTTGAAGGGATGCCTTCCTTTGGCTTTCATGAATTTGGTGAATTTCTTAATCATGAGATGCAATTCTTCTTTATTATTCTCCGAGTCTTCTTCTTCCTTTTTACTCTTACCTTTGGAAATTTCAGTTTTGAAAGCTAAGTTCCTCTTTTGGTGTTGACCTTCTTCATCATTTAGCCTTCCTAGTTCTAGCTCATGCTCACTCAACTTTCCAAAGAGCGCCGCCATAGACATTGTGGCAAGGTTTTGTGACTCCGAGATGACCGTCACCTTAGGTTGCCATTTTCTATCCAAAGATTTCAAGATTTTCACATTTAATTCATCAACATAAAAAATTTTACCTAATCTAGTGAGATGGTTCACAATGTGTGTGAAACGCTTTTGAATGTCAAATATCGTTTCTCCTTGTTGCATTCGGAACATCTCATATTCTTGGATTAAAGAATTTTTCTATGCTCTTTTAACGTCGTCGGTACCTTCGTGGGTCACTCTCAGCATTTCTCACATCTCTTGAGCACTTTTACAAATGGAGATCCTGTAAAACTCATCAAGGGTTAATGCAGATGAAATAATATTTCTAGCCCTAACGTCAAATTGAGTTTTTCTATTTTCCTCCGCCGTCCATCTAGAAAATGGTTTAGGAACATCTACTCCATTTTCAGAAACTTTAGGAATATAGGGACCGTTTAAAATAACATCCCAAACACCTCTATCAATAGACTCTAAAAAGATTTGTATTCTAACTTTCTAGAAAGGATAATTTTGACCCGCAAAAAGTGGGAGTCTATTGATAGAAGAACCTTCGGCAAACGTTTGATTTTGTCCGACCATTTTCGAAAAATTTGAATGACTATCAAAGCAAGCTCTGATACCACTTGTTAGAATCGCGCAGCGGAATGTTTGCGTGAACGGACAAAAACCAAGAGGGGGGTGAATTGGTTTCTTAACAAAATTAGGTTTTAAAATTTTTTCCCAAATTTTACTGATTAAAATGTTGTGTAAACGTAAATAGAATAAGGGTAGAGTTTTACATAGAAGATTTATACTGGTTCAGATCAAAAGACCCTACATCCAGTTGTTAATCACTCAAACAGAGGATTAATGCTGTCACTATAATCAACGTTATACAAGCAGATTACAAATGAAAAGATAATGTAACGAAAACACCTCTCTTGAGTCACACAAGAGATGAAGAACAACTTTCCCTAGAGACGGCACAATACACAATCCACCAAGAACTCTACTTAGTGATTCTTATCACTTCTAGCCCACACTAGGTTCCAAAAGCCCCTTTTTCCTCCAACAAACAGTTCTTTGGCAATCACAACTCTCAACTTTTGTTTGAAAAAGGTTGTTCACTTTGCAGAGAGCCTTAGAGAACCTTAAGTAGATGAATTAGGGTTTGAGAATTGGGGATTTTCGAAACCTGGTGTATTAGGACTAGGGTTTTCGAAACTTGGTCTAATTTTGAAGTTTAAAATGCATATCTGACTGAGATAATCGATTATCTTGAGTGTTAATCGATTATTACTGAGCCAAAATCAACAGGAACCTATAACGCACTATTTTAATTGATTATTTAGGCTGTTAATCGATTAACAACCCTGTTAATCGATTATTTCAGTTGTTAATCGATTATTCCAGAGAGTTGATACAGAAAATGGTTTTTCTCTCTGTAATAATCGATTATTTAGCCTGTTAATCGATTAAACCAGTGTCTTTTTGATAAAAATGAGTTTTTGAAGCTTCTAAAGAGTAGACTATGTACTGGCTATCTTAGATTCTAATATTACAGACTCAAAATCATCAAAACAGAGTTATTACATAAGAATACAAGTCTTCAACTCTCTAAGTCCATTGTTCTTGAATCATCATCAAAATCAACAAGCTTCATGTCCATGTAAGTTCAACATTCATGTCCTTGTATGTTTCAACAAGCTTTATCAATTAAAATGTTATTAAAACTTACATAACAGATTTTTAACTGTTAGCTTTTTGAAATAATCGATTAAAACCTTTTAAAACATTCATTGGAACTGTTTTAATCGATACACTTTCAAATTAATCGATTATTTTCATTAAAGGAGTTTTTGAAAACCTTCTGTCAGTGTTTTAACTGATATAGTTTCAAAATAATCGATTAAAATCACTTAAAATGTTTTGGAAAGCGTTTTAGCAGTATTTTAATCGATACAAACTTGAAACAATCGATTAAAATAACTTGAAGTGTTTTGAAAGATGTTTTGTCAGTATTTTAATCGATGTAAATTTGATATAATCGATTAAAACAACTTGAAATATTTTGAAAGGTATTCGTCAAAATTTTAATCGATGTAAAATCGAATTAATCGATTAAAACAACTTAAGGAATTTTTTACAAAGTGTTTTAATCGATTGAAACGTTGTCGTATCAGTTCAAACAAATCTGGAATATAATCAAGAATATTTTAACAGCTTAAAAGAAGTTTTAACAGATTAATTCAAGACTTTTAACAAATTAAAAGATTTTTTTAACAGATTAATTAAACCAGAAGTTAGAACAAATCTCTATATAAACAAGATTGCTTCAGTATTTTAAAATATACCTTTGAGCAATCAATCAAACAATCATAAGTGAAGTTTTTCAAGAAAGAATCGTGCAAGTTTTGTGGTGTTTTTGAAAGTTCTTTCTCGAGGCATTTTTGCATTATTTTTTGTGAAGAAACTCATACTACAGGGACTGCATAATCCGGGTTAGATTGTTCTGGTTTCTTCTTTTTCGTTTTCTATAATTCTTTGTTGTACTGTGAGTGCCTGGGATTGTTGGGCACGATTTCTGTGGCTGCAGGTTGGTTCAAGAACTGGAAGTTGGTTCTTGGTGAATGTTTAGGTGCAAGAACTGGAATTTTAGTTCTTGTGGTAGATTGGGTGTATGATTGGAATCTATAATCTGTAAAACATTCAATCTAGTGGAACTCAGCTGGAATTTGGCTGAGAACTGAAAGTAGCCCTGGGATTGTGAGGAAAATGGTATATTGCATAATTTTTCTACACCTAGAAATCCCCAACAAAATGGTGTAGTAGAAAGGAAAAATAGGTCACTAGAGGAACTTGCTAGAACAATGCTAAATGAATCAAATGTTCCTAAATATTTTTGGGCTGATACTGTAAGTACTGCATGTTATGTATTGAATATGATGCTTATAAGGCCAATCATAAAATGAACTCCTTATGAACTGTTAAATGGTAGAAAGCCTAATGTTGCTCATTTAAAAATATTTGGATGTAAATTCTTTGTGTTAAATAATGGAAAATATAACTTAGGAAAATTTGACTCAAAAGACGATGAGGGCATTTTCCTAGGCTATTCACTAACTAGAAAAGCATATAGAGTGTTTAATAGAAGAACTTTAAATGTTGAAGAATCTGTACATGTCATTTTTGATGAAATTGTAGACCTTGAGGGAAATCCTCTAGAGTCAAATAAAGAACTTGCAGGTGATGATGAGTACATAAGAGAGGCTTTAGAAGAAATGTATTTGAATGAGAATGAGCCATCTCAATCAACTGACTTAGCAAAAGAGTGGCAATCACCAAGAGGACTTTCAATGGACAATATAATTGGTGATATCTCAAAAGGGGTAAGAACAAGAAATATGACAAATTTCTGCATGTCTGTAGCTTTTGTTTCATAGATAGAACTAAAAAGTGTTGAGGAAACTCTTAAAGATGACCAATGGTGCATAGCAATGCAAGAAAAACTTAATCAATTTGAAAGGAATCAAGTCTGGGAATTAATTCCAAGAGAAGAATCTCATCAAGTGATTGGAACAAAATGGGTATTTAGAAATAAACTTGATGAAGATGGAAATATAACAAAGAACAAAGCCAGACTTGTTGCCAAAGGTTACTGTCAAGAGGAAGGTATTGATTATGATGAAACTTATGCTCCTGTTCCCAGGTTAGAGGCTATACGCCTACTTCTTGCTTATGCCTCATTGATGAAATTTAAATTATATCAAATGGATGTTAAAAGTGCTTTCTTAAATGGGTTTATCAAAGTAGAAGTATATGTGGAACAACCCCCTGGATTTGAAGATTTTAAATATCCCAATCATATTTTTAAATTGAAGAAAGCTTTATATGGTTTGAAACAAGCTCCTAGGTCTTGGTATGAAAGATTAAGTAGTTTTCTAACATCAAATGATTTTTCTAGAGGAAAAATTGATTCCACTTTGTTTATTAGGAAAGTAAAAGAACATATCTTATTAGTTCAATTATATGTTGATGATATCATTTTTGGGTCAACTGATAATTCCTTGTGTGTAAAATTTGCTAAGATAATGCAGGGTGAATTTGAAATGTCAATGATGGGAGAATTAACATTCTTCCTTGGACTTCAAATTAAACAACTTAAAGATGGCATATTTGTGTCTTAAACCAAGTACGGCAAAGAGATTCTCAAGAAATTTGGAATGGACACTTCAAAGGAAGCTAACACACCAATGGGAACTTCATGCTATTTAGACAAGGATAAATTAGGTTTGGAAATAAATCAATCTATGTATAGAGATATGATAGGTTCACTGTTATACTTAACTGCAAGTAGACCTGATATTATGCATTCTATTTGTGTGTGTGCTAGATTTCAAGCATGTCCAAAAGAATCTCATTTAACTGCAGTAAAAAGAATTTTAAAATATTTAAAAGGAACTACAGGATTTGGTTTATGGTATCCATCTGAAGCTTCTCCTAGTTTAATAGGTTATTCTGATGCTGATTATGGTGGATGTAAAATAGATAGAAAGAGTACTAGTAGAACATGTCATTTGTTAGGATCATCCTTAGTGTCTTGGCACTCTAAGAAACAAGCATGTGTTGCTTTATCCATTACTGAAGCTGAATATATTGCAGCTGGTAATTGTTGTGCTCAAATTTTATGGATGAAACAACAATTAGAAGACTATAGTATCTTTCTAAGTGATATTCCTTTGATGTGTGATAATACAAGTGCAATAAATCTTACTAAGAATCCAGTAATGCACTCTAGAACTAAGCATATAGAGATCAGACATCAGTTCTTAAGAGATCATATTAGTAAAGGAAATTGTAAAATCGAATATGTTGATACAAAGCATCAATTAGCAGATATTTTTACTAAACCTCTTCCCAAGGATAGATTCTATGATCTTAGAAGAGACTTAGGAATATTAGAAATATCCTAAATTCTGCTTAACTAATCAATTTTTGCATGATTGTACTGTAATAATCGATTATGTACGGGTTTTAATCGATTATTATGTGTCTAAACCTTAAAAAACTTGATGATCTCTCTGGAATAATCGATTATTTGAAGCAATAATCGATTATCTGCACCTAAATGTCCAAAATCTGAAGTTTCTCTCTGGAATAATTGATTATTTCAAGCAATAATCGATTATCTACTCATGTAATTGATTAACAACATCAATTAATCGATTATCTGGTTCAGCTGATGGTTTAATCGATTAACTGAAGCTTTAATCGATTAAACTAAACGTTTTGATGAACTAGTCGTTTGAAACGGCTATTTTGGCACCCTTTCACCCAAATATGACCGTTTATGACCATTTTACTTGTTCCCTATATATAGGAAGCCTTCATTTCACTTCTCCACACCTCAAATCCTTAAATCAAAGCATTCTTGCATCATTCAAGCTCTCTTGCCTTCTCCCAACCTCACTTGCCTTCAAAACTCTCTTGTTTTCTTTCCTTCTAATCTTAATGGCTTCCTCATCTCGTGTTAAGATTCCCACAAGAAGAAGATCTGCTCCTGCCTCTCATCCCCATCCAAATTTAGTTGAAGGATGGATCTCAAACGATGAAGGTAGACAAGAATTTCTCACCTTTTGGAAAGAAAGGGGTATCATCACTCCAAAATATATTATTGGTGATCAATTCATCAATAGGAGATTTAATTTTCCAAATCTTCTTGAAATTCAAGGTGTCCTCCCATTTATCCAAATGCAAGGTACTTACTACCCTAATCTATTTAGGGTATTCTATGTTAGAAAAGTAGTTTTAAATCAAGAGGGGGGGTGAATTGATTTTTGAAAGTTTTTCGCAATACACAGATTATCTAATTCGAAAATTAAGTTTCTAAAAATCTTTTTGAATTACCAAGCAATCAAACAATATAAGCGCAGCAACTGAAATTAAAGAGAGAAAGGTTAGGAAAGATTTCACCGGTAATTTTATACTGGTTCACCCAATACCAGGGCTACGTCCAGTCTCCAGCCAAATTCCAGTTGGTTCCACTAGAATAGATGTTTTACAGACTCACCCTCTTACACCTATTCTAACTCTCCACCAAGAACCAAATTCCAGCTCTTGGAAACCTCTGCAACCAAATTCCAGCAGCAGAGAAACCAGAGTGCTCAAATTCCAGGCACCACACACAAGAACCAAATTCCAGCTCTTGCTTTAACCTTTCCACCAAGAACCAAATTCCAGTTCTTGGCAACTTTCTACAACAACTGCAGAAAACTTGTACCCAAATTCCAGGTACAAAACAGTACAAATGAATGAATAGAAATTTAAAAGAAGAAACAAAGAAAGCTCAAACCGGATTACACCAATCCACAGTCAGTTTCTTCTTCAAAGAAATGCAAAGTGCCTCAAGAAAGATTTCAAAAGAAGTTCACAAAAACAGTTGTGTATCTTTCTTGAAAAATGCTAATAGTTGTTTGTATTGATTGCTTGAATTGTGTAAAAACTGATATTCAATCTCTGTTTAAAAGTTTCAAGCAATTCTGTTTATAAAAGAGTATTTTCAAATCTGCTGCATTAATTAATCTGTTGAAAGTTTGTTTTAATCTGTTGAAATAGCCGTTATAATCTGTTAAAAGTCCTTTCAACCCATTAATGCATTCTTGATCTTTAACGAGAAAATGTTTTAGTTGATACAACCATGTTTATATCGGTTAAAACGTTTTACAAACATTTTCTAAGTATAAAACAATCGATTGAATCGCGTATTAATCGATTGATTTGTTTAAAAACCTTCTTATAAAACTTTCGAAGTTATTTTAGCTGATATAAAGTCGTTTCAATCGATTGAAAAACTGCACATATATTTTCAAGTCATTTTAATCGATTGAAAGTTCGTTTTAATCGATTGAAAAGATTTTCTAAGTTATTTTAATCGATTGAAATACGTTTTAATCGATTGAAACAGATCTGATCGGTCATAATTCAATTCTGATCGATCATATCCAACTCTGATCGGTCATAATCTCATTCTGATCGATCATCCTGACATCCAAAGTAATTTTAATCGATTGAAACGTGTTTTAATCGATTAAAATAGTTCTGATCGCTCATATTTAAGATCTGATCGATTATAATGCATTCTGACCTATTATATTCGAATTCTAATCGGTCATAAAGAGTTTTAATCGATTAAAAGAAGTTTGTATCGATTAAAATACTGTGAAAACACTTCTATAAACATTCTAAGTGTTTTAAACGTTTCTTTAAAAAACTATATCAGTTAAAACCATTTTTAAGAAGGTTCTTTGACAAAATGCTTTTGTTTGATTTGTTTAAAACTATTTTTGAGGCATTTTGCAAATTGAGTGAAGAAGCTTTATGCAGTGGAAAAGGTAAAGTGGTTTTACCTAAGCTTTCTGTTTAGACACACTAAGTCTTCAGCTCCATTCTTCTGAGTGACTTGTTTGACTGCTGCAGAGTTGACCCTTGACTTTATCTTTGACTTCATCAAATCAATGAGATCTTTGCTAGGATCACTTTCATTCTATTCTCGTTTTAAATTTAGAGATCATGTAGCTACTTCTCGAGTCAAGGGTGTGACTATCATCCTTGATGACGATATATGGGAAAATGTTGCCCATTTTAATGTAAGAGAAGATGCTATCAATATTTTTGCGGAGTTAGAAGATTTTGATAGAATTATGGCTTACCGCTCATTTCTCCAAAACCCCTCCATGGAAATTGGGCAACTTTTATTGGCCGGCCCATTAAAGAAGGAGGAATGCTTGCTACTGCATCTCATTGTCTGGATTTTATGTCCCCGGGCAACCAACCATGCCCAATGCTCATCTATTGATCTTCGCATTATTCATGCCATCATGAATAATGAGCCAATTGAGTGGGGTAGTCTGGTCACTATGACCATGCTTAAAGCCAAGCGTCATCCTACTTTCAAAATTCCATATGCTCTTCTTATTTCTCGTATTTTAGAATACAAAGGAGTGAATGTTGAAGGAGAGCAAACGGTCAGGACGATAAATTCAAATAGAATGCTTGACAGCACGCTAACTTAGTTACAAAAGGTGCGTGTCAATGGAATCTACGTGCACAAAGATGACGCTCCCAACATGGCTGAAAATGCTGAAGATTCTGATGAAGAGATGCTTGCTGCTGCTGAATTTCCTACTGAAAATATTCATACTGCTGGGACATCCTCTGCCCCTCCTACATCCCGTCAATCAATGGAAGATATGCTCTTTGATATGAATCAAAGAATGAAGAATTCTTCACTATCTCTCAAGAACGGCATCAAGAAATCATTCGTCGTATCTCAGATGTAGATGATAGGGTTTGTAACTTAAAGGATAGATTTGATGCTCAATTCAACAGCGATGCAAGTGAAGAGTTTTAATCTCTTCCTCATATCTTCTTGTTTGTAATTTCTTTAATTTATGGAATAAAATTGGTATTTTTACTTTGTTTGAGGGGGAGCTATTTTCTATATCTTATGCACTTATTGAGGGGAGCTTTCATTTTTTTTATCATAATCAAAATAGGAGGAGAAATTATTTAAAGCCTCTTATGTTTATTAAATTTAAATGTTATCTGATATGTTTAATGTTTTTTGTTAGTTGTGACAGATAAAACATGTTATTACAAAGGGCTTTAAAGGAAATTTTGATCATCATGAAAAAGGGGGAGATTATTGAAACATACAAGGATATGAATGTTAAACATATATGGATATGAAGTTTGTTGATTTTGATGATGATTCAAGAATAAAGGGCTTAAATATTTTAAGACTTGTAATGTTATGTAATAACTCTGTTTTTATGATTTTGAGTCTGTAATATTAGAGTCCAAGATAGCCAGCACATAGTCCACTCTTTAAAGGCTTTAAAAACTCATTTTTATCAAAAACATATTGGATTAATCGATTAAATGGCAGGATAATCGATTATTACAGAGAGAAAACCATTTTCAGCATATGCTCTCTGGAATAATCGATTAAACACCCTGTTAATCGATTAACTGGGCTGTTAATCGATTAAATGCCTTGTTAATCGATTAACTGGAGTTGTTTTGGGTTCTCTACGAATTTGGCTCTGGAATAATCGATTAACACTCAAGATAATCGATTATATCAGTCAAATATGTGTTTTGAAATTCAAAATTGGACCAAGTTTCGAAAACCCTATTCCCAATTCATCTATTTTCAAAAATCCCCAATTCCCAAACCCTAATCTCTCTACTTAAGGTTCTCTAAGGCTCTCTACAAATAGAACATTTTTCAAACAAAACTTAAGAGCTGTGACTGCCAGAGAACTATTTGTTGGAGGAAAAAGGGGCTTTTGAAACCTAGTGTGGGCTAGAAGCGATAAGAATCACTGAGTGGGTATTCTTGGTGGATTGTGTGATGTGCTGTCTCTAGGGAAAGTTGTTCTTCATCCTTTGTGGATTCAAAGGAGGTGTTCATCTCTTGTATGACTCAAGAGAGGTGTATTCTTTGCCTTATCTTTTCATTTGCAATCTGTTTGTATAACTGTGATTTTAGTGACAGCGTTAATCCTCTATTTGAGTGATTAGCAATTAGACGTAGGGTCTTTTGATCCGAACCAGTATAAATCGACTGTGTAATCTTCTATCCCTTCTTTATTTACTTTACACAACATTTTAATCGGTGAAATTTGGGAAAAATTTTAAAACCCTAATTCTTGTTTAAGAAACCAATTCACCCCCCCTCTTGCTTTTTGTCCATAAACGCAAACATTCCGCTGCGCGATTCTAACAAAAACATCCATATAGGTAGTTTATTTTCTTTTTGAAAAAATACAAAAAACTAAACACTATCATGCATCATGTATAAATAAAACATGATCATGTTTAGAAAAAATAAACACTTGCATGCATGCCTGCATCAAGCATCATATTCATAGCATGCATTTTTGTTTCTAGAAAATGGAGGGGACTAGTAGACAATTAAAGAAAGTGGATATTCCCCGATACCATGCCGAGAAGTTAGAATGGATTTGTGCGTTGATGCCATCAGAGGTCCGCTCCAACTTTGAAAAATCCTACGAACGGATCCTTGACCTGCTGAAGATCTGTGTCGACCCTATTTTCATCAGGATTTTAGTCCATTTTTGGAACTCTAGTCTGCACTGCTTCAAATTCCCGCAGTTCGATTGGTGCCTACTTTAGAGGAGTATGAGATTATGTTAAAATGACCCAAGTCAGCCAGGGTCCATATTCGCCATAAGGCGTATATTCCTGCAGCCCAAGTCACTGTCATCATCTGATTGTCATCTCAACAGACTACCTTGATAGCAAAAGGGAATGTCCAGGGTTGGAAAGTCTCAATGTTAGAAGACCATCTGTCCTCTTTGGCTGAAAGAGCAGACTGGTCTGCTTTTAACAAAACCCTGGCTTTAATCGTGTTTGGGACGATACTATTTCCCTTCCACCTCGACACAGTGGATCAAGCCGTCATGGACGTCTTCTTCGCCTGGGACGTGAACTCTGCACTTCTTGTCGACACCTTGCTTTCGATGGAATTCTATCACCAAAAGCAAGGAAGAACGCTCAGATGTTGCTCTTCACTAGTATTTGTGTGGGATATCACATATTTCTACGCCTCTAGTCACATGGGGATGTTCCCCGACCTTGAGAAGCTTCTCCAAAATCCCTCTCCACCGACGCCTAACCATGGAGTGGAAAATTGAGTTAGAATAATGGGACGCCAACCGTTTATCTTGGTCATGTCCTTGGTTCCGACCCGACCCAATCCTCATCAAATATGGGGATTATCCGAGCGTACCGTTAATAGAACTTAGGGGTTGCATAGCCTATTCTCCAAAAGTGGCTATGAAACAACTCATGAGGACCCAAACCGCATTATCACGGGAAGAGCTCGGAGGACTGTGTTTCTTCGGAGACCCATGCATTGTTGCTAATTCACTTGTTGTACGAAGAGCATGGGAGAAACCGTCTTCATGGGAGATAGAGAGCTAGGAAAAGCTTGAGTAGCTGTCTCCAGTGACTATGAGGAGTGGAGAAGAAATAGAGGGATGTCACAACCATCCGCCCCACCCGCTGCACCTTCAACCAGTGGAGAGCTTCAAAGCCAAGTCGATGCCTTGACCTAGAGGATAAAAATCATGAGAGCCCAGATGAGGGCCCTTGAGGAAAAATAGCAAGAATCTATCCTCACCATAGATGGTCTACAGAGGCAATGCAAGAAGAAAGATCATGAAATAGAGCGCCTCAAGGACCAGTGTGCTGACTCCAGTGAGCAAGTTATCCAAGCATCCAAAACTGCCAGAATTAGCTCGGATAACCAACTTCAAGAAATAACCGCCAAGTTAGCACGCCTTGAGGCCGAATGTGCAAAATAGGCTCAGACGATCAAGGAGTTTCTACAAGAACTTGCAAGGACCCGGTCTGAAATACGTCAAGGACGGGAGACTACCCAAAGACTTAACAAAAGCCTTACTGAGCTGCGTTGCAAGGAAAGAGATGAATTAGCTCAATATGGCCAAGTGCTACGAGAAAGAGACCGAGCCCTTGAGAAACTCGATGAGTTACAAGCCTTGGTTGTCCATCAAGAGGCGAAGATATGAGTTACAAGCCTTGGTTGTCCCTTGAGAAAGAGACCGAGCTCAAAAGTACAACAAAGATATGAGCCAGGCGGTCCAAAAATAGACCGAAGCACTTGCTCGTCATGTCCGGGAAGCCAAAAGAGAATTGCATAGAAATCAGGACCCGCCTATGGGTTTCTTTAGGCTTTTCCATTTATGCCAAAAAGTGCTTTGTAGCACGGAGTAGGGGAATGTACACTTTCTACAAATAAATAAAATTTCTTTATTCAACAATTGTCTACTTGCATGCATTTTATCCATTTGCATATTTGAGTTCCCCTCCTTTACTTTTAATAAATAAGATAATAAAAAAGGAAGGATTAACTGATACGTCTTCCAATCAGAAGGATGGAGAGAAAGCCACTCACAATCAAGCTCTCCCCAACGGTCGATTCACCACAAGAGGATAATAAGCCTCGATCGTTGGTTATCAAGGTCAATAAAGAATAGGGGGCAAGGACGTCTGTGCGATTATTTGTGCCTCGCACTTTCCCCTATGAACCAAATAAAGTTGTACCATGGAGATATGGGGAATCTTCACCAATAAAGGAGGATATCTCCAACATAGCCGGTATTGGGGGCATGACCAGAAGCAGAAGGATATACTCCCCCAAGGAGTTACAAGAAGACGCCCCCAAGAGTAAAGGAAAAAATAAACAAATCGAAGAAAGAGAAAATAAAGAATTTAAGGAGGAGACCGATGAATTACTCCAGTTCATAAGACAAATTGAGTACTCCATCATCGACCAACTCAATCATACACTTGGAAAGATAACTCTGTTATCTCTGATGATGAGTTCAGAACCACATAGGAACGTCCTGATGAAGGTTTTGAGCGAAGTGCACGTCCCTCATACTATATCCCAGGAAAAAGTTGAGAGGATTGTCGGTCACATCACGGCTAGCGATCACCTCACCTTCACAGATGAAGAACTGCCCCTAGAGGGGTCGAACCACAAGAAGCCCTTGCACATTTCCATCTAATGCAAGGAATATCTCATCGCTAAAGTTCTTGTGGATAACGGGTCATCCTTGAACACGATGCCCAAGTGCACACTTGACAAGTTGACTATTCAAGGAACTCGCATGCGCCCAAGCAGCACTATCGTTCGAGCCTTCGACGGATCTAAACAAGAAGTAGTGGGGGAAATTAACCTATCAATCCAAGTCGGATCCACTATCTTCAACGTCGATTTCCACGTGATGGACATTAGTCCAGCATATAGTTGTCTCCTTGGCAGACCTTGGATTCATGATGCTAAGGCAGTACCTTCAATGCTCCACCAGAAAGTCAAGTTTATAGTGGATGACAAACTGGTCACGGTCCAAGTGGATGACAAACTGGTCACAGTGGACCGTCTACCCAACCTTATGTGGATGCGGCTGAAGAGGCCCTTGAAACATCTTTTCAAGTGCTTGAAATTGCCAATGTAGAGAGACTTCCCGGTAATACGAAGGTAGCCCACATGATGATGAAACATGGTTACCATCCTGGCCAAGGACTGGGGGCAGACTCCCAAGGAATAAGGGATCCCCCAAAACTCAAAGATAATCCTTTAAAGTATGGCCTAGGATATGACCTTACAAAGGGCTGAGCAAAAAGAAGAAAAAGGAAGTCTCCCCTCTGCACACTCAAGCAGATTTTCCAAAGCGGAGGGATACAAGCGTCAAGAGCAACCCTAGTCATTAGGAGTTCTTTTTCCTTTCTTAAGGGATGTAAACCCAGTGATTGTTAGAGATTATCCCCCGGGGCTAGCCCGAGCTCCGGGCATCTTTTGGGCACATATTCCCTTACTAATTAATAAAGAATATATTTCTTACCATTCACTTCTTTTCTTGCTATTGCATGTCTAGACCTCGTAATAACCATGTTTAAGCAAACGAAAAAAGAAGAAGAAAAGTGCGTCCAAATAATCAAAACGCGCCATCTCCATAATAATCGAGCTGATTGGTTAGAAACACAGAATAAGGTTTTACCTCATCACAATAAAGCCGTGTTTCGTCAATATTGTGTAAAAAAAAACAGACATCAAAAGAAGCCCATAGGAGCCGAAGGCCAAAAGAGAAAAGGCAAGATACCCGGTAGGAAACCCACTGTCGCCGCCGTCAAAAGAGGCAGTCAGAGCGACGCGATGGTTCCAACTTCCCGTTTTCGCGTTTTGTATGGGTGGTGTTACAACGCCTCTAGGTTGTCCGATAACCGGGCTAGACCTAAGGACGAGGTTTTCGAAGGGGTGCTTTTAGGTCGTCCGATAACTGGGATGGACCTAAAAGCAGATTTTCAAAGGGGTTCTTATGGAGTCGCCACCGATGTTTTTACCAGAAACATCGAAAAAGGAAAAAAAGAAGGCGTTGGTTTTTTAAGAAAAACCAACTTTGGCCATTATAACTAGAGTTGGGTAAGGGAGTTAGTTACGTGTAGGGAAGGTATTAGCTTCCCTACGACGCCCCTTTCGGGTTCCCTATGATAGGCCAGTTATTTCGTAAATAAATTAAAAATGACGCTTTTACCCTTTTATTTGCGGAATTAAAAGATAACGACTACATGGCCCTAATTAATGCATATATAAATGATAAAGCGGTAAAAGAGAGAGAGAGAGAGAGAGAGAGAGAGAGAGAGAGAGAGAGAGAGAGTGAAGAAGCCTTCGGAGCAAGCTTTGATTTATTCTTTAAAAGATAGGGTGCGTTTTGGAAGCCCTTCGGTCTTACAACGTCAATTTCTCTCTCGAAACGCTATAAAAAACTCTCTTAAAGACACTCAGAAAACTCCGGAAATGCTTCAGAGGGGCTCTAGGAGAAGAATTATAAGAAATGATAGAAGGAGAAGTAGAAGAGTTGTGTGAAATGAAGGGGAGAGCGCCCCCCTTTTATAGGGATTCGTGCCTAGAAAGGTTGAGATGGTCGTCTCGCCATTCGGGACGGCCGTCTCATTTTTTACAAATGGCGAGACCGTCGTCTCGCCAATCGAGACGGCAGTATCGATTTGCCAAATGACGAGAGGGCCATCTCGCCAAACGGGAAGGTGGTCTCGCCAATGGCAAGTGGCGAGACGGCCGTCTCGCCAAATGAGATGGCGGTCTCGACTTTGCCATTCAACGAGATGGCGGTCCCAAAAAGCGAGACGGCGGTCTCGACCCTTAAGGTGGGAATCCTTATTTTTTGTACAGAAAAACCTTCCTAGTCTAATATGGGGCCTAATAGTCTCTCCTAGTGGCTTTTTAGGCCTTGCCCATCTTCAATTTGGAGGTCTTCTGTTCTTTATTTTGAGGCCGGGCAAGATTTGGGGTCTACACCCACTAAGGGGGCTACGCAGAAATTAGGGTCAACCCATTAGAAAACCCAAAAAAAATATAAAGGGTAGCCTAGGCGAAAGTTGGGGTTACAAAATAAGGTCTGCTAGGATTCCCAAAACAAGAAAAAAGGAACCTAGACAAAAGATAGGACCAAAACACAGTATCCTAGTCTGGAAACCCAAAGGGCATTCTAGGGAAGTCAATCATCCATAGAAAGTGATGGAAATGCATAGAGGTGACTCATCTAGATCCTGGAAGAGAGGATGGGGTTCCGGCCCGAGCACATTTGCAGCTTCAGTTCCTCCAGACCCTACCCAGCTTACGCCGCAACATCAGGCCAGGCTTGAGCACATTAGGGGTTACTCCTGACACCCCATGCTGATGTTGGAGTTTGGTATCCTGGCCGAGTTCCGCTGGGAGGACGACGTGCGGGGTTATATTCAAAATATCAGGTGGGACTTCCTCCTCCAACCTCCCCCGACCCGCATCTACACACAGGCTGTAATTGAGTTTCTCGCCTCCATTATGATGATTGAGATGCCCACAATGTTCCTGGGTGTCCCTCCAGTAAAGATGGTCTCGTACTATATGAACGGGACCTATCAGACGACGATGTTGGACGAGTTCAACGTTGCCATTGGTCTCATCTGACCTGAGGACACCCTGATGCCAGAATATGAGGGGGCTATCTGTGAGTGACCAGCTGCCCTCGCAACCGGTGAGATATGAGAGGATCTCACCGGGTCACAGATTTTGCTGGCCCAGATGAAAGGGTCAGCACTTAACCCTGCTCTCCGTATCTGCCACAAGTTGCTGGCAGGGACCATTCATGAGCAGAAGGAAAGTTAGGGGAAGGTTACCCACCCTGATCTTTTTGCACTGCATTGCATGCTCTACGAACGTCGGTGTAATCCTGCTCACTTCTTTTTGAAGGCTCTCAAGGACTTCGGGAGCCGCCCCGTCGGAGCCATCCTCATGGGTCCTCTCATCACCCCGCTGGCCGAGAAATGGGGGTGCCCCAATGGAGAGAACATCCCCTCCACTCTCTGACCTGAGTCCATCAGTAGGTCCATGCTCGTCAGCATGGGGATGCTCATCAGGCACGGATCCCAGGTGGCCCTTCACCTTGTGCTCTCCATGACCCTGGATATCAAGGATTTGGACGCGATGCAGGAGATCCTGATGCCCCCAGAGTTTGAGCAGCAGCAGTACGGGGATGACTTTGCTGGCATGAACCGTCACATGCACGATATCCGCCAGCAGTTGGACCAGATGTCCCTAAGACAAGATGTCTTCGAAACGTGCCTGGAAGCCTTCGGCCAGACGTAAGAGGGGATGAGACGGGACCTTGGGCGTGATAAGACAGGATCAGCTCGAGATGATCCGGAGCCAGGCGGAATTCCAAAGGCATATGTTCTACTAGTTCCCCCCTCCTGGGTCGTCTCTAGGCTCACAGACGAGTCTGTCGCCAAATCGCGAGAAAAAAGATAAACCACAGAAAAAGGCAGGATTGAATCCGAAACATCAACTACCTAACAAAGAGGAAAAGGCAAACCGGCAAAACGACCACGTTCACCAAAAATCCCCGACAACCAGCAAAGTCGGATGACAAATACCAAAAGACCAAAACAAAGAATCCTCAACAATCAACAAGCTGAAGGGTCATCTAGGAAAGCCAAGAATCCCCAACACACCGGAAGACTTTACCGAAAAAATAAAAAAAAATTCATCAAAACAAGAGAGCATTTCTCACAGAACCGGCGCATGAGCTAGAGCAGTAAGCCGCCATCACCACTTCGGGACGAGGAAGGTCCTGAAGACAAAGACCTACACATAGGCAAAACACCTGCGCATGAGCCAGAGCAATAAGTCGCAACCAGTCCTATGAAGCGGACTTTCACACACCAGATGGGGGTGCGTACTCATCGGGCCTTACAAAAGGGGGCTTACCAGGCGGGGTTCATACTTGTTAAACACTAGATGGGGGTGCGTACTCATCGAGCCTTACAAAAAGGGGCTTACCAGACGGGGGTTCATACTCGTCACACACCAGATGCGGGTGCGTGCTCATCAAGCCTTACAAAAGGGGGGCTTACCAGGCGGGGGTTCATACTCATCACACACCGGATAAGGGTTCATACTCATCAACCGAAGGGATCAGTTGAAGCACTTGTTGAATTTGATGAAGACATATAAAGTTTATAAAGTTTATTTTGTGGGTGTGTAGGTAGATAGGTTATAGGTTTAGAATTTAATCTCTTGATAATTTCAGTATATCTTGTGATAAGCGCCTATAACTGTTGCATTTCATAGAATTTATCTTACTGCATGAAAAACCAATCTTTAAGCCTTGAAAGAACAAACTGAGTTTTTTAATATGTTAAAAAGCATTTTTAATATGTTAAAATCACTTAAAATAGGAAATGTATATATACAACCAATATTTTAATTGATTGAATCGTAGAATCAATAGGTTAAAATGTTCTTGACGATTTTTCCATGTCGCCGCCGTAAAAAACGAGGGCGGTCGGAGCGACGCGATGGTTTTTCGACTTTCCATTTTTCGCATTTTGGTGTGGTACAACGCCTTTAGGTTGTCCGATAACCGGGCTGAACCTAGGGGCGAGGTTTTCGAAAGGGCGCTCTTGGATTGTCCGATAACCGGCTAATCCAAGAGCTAGTTTTGAAGGGTTCTGTGGAGTCGCTACCGATGTTTTTACCAGAAACATCGGAAAAGGATTTAAAAGGCGTTGGTTTTCAAAAAACCAACTTTGGTCATTAGAACCAGAGTTGGGTAAGGGAGTTAGTTACGCGTAAAGGAAGTGTTAGTTCCTTTACGACGCCCCTTTCGGGTTCCCTATGATAGGCTAGCTACTTTGGATAAATAAACCGGAAAATACGCTTTTACCCTATTATTTTGCGGAATTTAAAGTTACGACTACATGACCCTAATCTCTATTGCACAATTAAAATTAAAGCGATAAAAGTAGAGAGGGAGAGAGTGTAAACCTCCGAAGCAAGATTTTCTTATTAATTCCTTCTAAAAATAGGGTGCTTTGCGGCAACCCTTCACTCTACAGCGTCGGAAACCTCTCGAAACGCTCAAAAACACTCTTAGAAACGCTCAGAAACTCTGGAAATGCTTCGGAGGGGTTCTAGAGAGAGAAATTGAAGTGATTTCTAGAGAGAAGGAGGAAGAACTTGTTGGAAATGAGGGGAATAGGGGCCCTATTTATAGGGATTCGCGCCTGTCGAGACGGCAGTCTCGGCTTGCGGGAATGTCGAGACGGCGGTCTCGACAAATGAGACGGCGGTCTCGCCATCCGCGCAAGGCGAGACGGCGGTCTCGAATCCGAGACGGCGGTCTCGACCTTAAAAGGCGAAAATCCTTATTTTTGGACCAAAAAACCCTCCTATCCTAGTATGGGGCCTAATAGTCTCTCCTAATGTCTTTTTAGGCTTCGTCCATCTTCGGAAAGGAGGTCTTCTGGTCTTTATTGTTAGGTCGGGCAAGATTTGGGGTCTACAGCTGCCCCCCCTTTACTCGACTAGTCGACTGCTGGCCTGCTGTGCCAATGAGATCGACTGGAGGGTAAAGGAGTTGACCCTCTTGCCCGATTGCCCTTCAGACGTCCCGTCTTTGCAGCGGTTGATCTTCTGGGGAAAGGTGTGTTGTGTGCCTCCAGGATGCTCCTTCTGACGGTAGCTGATCCCTTTGGCTGATAAGTACGAACCCTTATCTAGTTTTGACGAGTATGAACCCCCGTCTGGTAAGCCCTCTTCTGTAAGGCTTGATGAGTACATACCCCCATCTGGTGTTTGACAAGTATGAACCCTCGTCCGGTAAGCCCCCTTTTGTAAGGCGTGATGAGTATACACCCCCATCTGGTGTTGTGCCTCCGGATGCTCCTTCTTGCGGTAGTCGATCCTTTGGTTGTGGTGGTGGATTACTGCTTTAGCTCATGCATCGTGAAAGTGATACTAGCAAAGATCTCAGTGATTTGATGAAGTCAAAGATAAAGTCAAAGGTCATTTCTGCAACAGTCAAACAAGTCACTCAGAAGAAAGGAGCTGAAGACTTAGTGTGTCTAAACAGAAAGCTTAGGTAAAACCACTTTACCTTTTCCACTGCATAAAGCTTCTTCACTCAATTTGCAAAATGCCTCAAAAATACTTTTAAACAAATCAAACAAAAGCATTTTGACAAAGAACCTTCTTAACAATGGTTTTAACTGATATAGTTTTTTAAAGAAACGTTTAAAACACTTAGAATGTTTATAGAAGTGTTTTCACAGCATTTTAATTGATACAAAAACCTTTTAATCGATTAAAAACCCTTTATGACCGATTGGAATTCGAATATAACAGGTCAGAATGAAATATAATCGATCAGATTTTAAATATGAGCGATCAGATTGCTTTTAATCGATTAAAACACGTTTTAATCGATTAAAACCACTTTGGAAGTCAGGATGATCGATCAGAATGAAATTATGACCGATCAGAGTTGGTTATGATCGATCAGAATTGAATTATGACCGATCAGACTTATTTCAATCGATTAAAACGTATTTCAATCGATTAAAATAACTTAGAAAATCTTTTCAATCGATTAAAACGAACTTTCAATCGATTAAAATGACTTGAAAATATATGTGCAGTTTTTCAATCGATTGAAACGACTTTATATCAGCTAAAATAACTTAGAAAGTTTTATAAGAAGGTTTTTAAACAAATCAATCGATTAATACGCAATTCAATCGATTGTTTTATACTTAGAAAATGTTTGTAAAACGTTTTAACCGATAAAAACGTGGTCGTATCAACTAAAACATTTTCTCGTTAAAGATCAAGAATGCATTAATGGGTTGAAAGGACTTTTAACAGATTGTAACGGCTATTTCAACATATTAAAACAAACTTTCAACAGATTAATTAATGCAGCAGATTTGAAAATACTCTTTTATAAACGAAATTGCTTGGAACTTTTAATCATATCAGCTTTTACACAATTCAAGCAATCAATACAAACAACTATTAGCATTTTTCAAGAAAGATACACAACTGTTTTTGTGAACTTCTTTTGAAATCTTTCTTGAGGCACTTTGCATCCTTGAAGAAGAAACTTACTCGTGGATTGGTGTAATCCGGTTTGAGCTTTCTAAGTCTCTTCTTTGTAAATTCTTTTTCATTACTTTGTATTGTGTTGTACCTGGAATTTGGGTACAAGTTTTTTTCTGCAGTTGGTAGGTGGTTGTAGAAGTTTCCAAGAACTGGAATTTGGTTCTTGGTGGTTAAGTGCGAGAGCTGGAATTTGGTTCTTGTATCGTTTGGTGCCTGGAATTTGGGCACTTGGTTTCTCTGCAACTCGGAATTTGGTTGTAGAGGTTATCAAGAGCTGGAATTTGGTTCTTGGTGGGAGAGGTTAAGTGCGAGAGCTGGAATTTGGTTCTTGTACTGTGTGGTGCCTGGAATTTGGGCACTTGGTTTCTCTCGTGCTGGAATTTGGTTGCGAGAGGTTTGCAAGAGCTGGAATTTGGTTCTTGGTGGAGAGTTAGAATAGGTGTAAGAGTGTGAGTCTGTAAAACATCTATTCTAGTGGAACCCAGCTGGAATTTGGCTGGAGACTGGACGTAGCCCTGGTTGTGGGTGAACCAGTATAAAATTACCGGTGAAATCTTTCCTAACCTTTCTCTCTTTAATTTCTGCTGCTGCACTTAAACTGTTTGATTGCTTTGTGATTTGTGAATTGATAAGTAATCTTAATTTTCGGATTAGATAATCTGTGTATTGCGAAAAACTTTCAAAAATCAATTCACCCCCCCTCTTGATTTAAAACTACTTTTCTAACACGTCGTTGTTAAGATGTGTTCTCTTGTCGTTGATTTGGTCGTCCGGTCTGCGCCGGGGATTTTGTTGGCGTTCATCCAGCTCTGTTGGTTTGCTGGGGATTCTTTAATTTTCGGCTCTTCCGACAGTCATCCAACTTGTTGATTGCTGGGGATTCTTTGTTTTGATCCTTTTGATAGTGGTCATCTGACTTTGCTGGTTGTCGGGGATTTTTGATGAGTGCCTCTTAGGTAGGCAGAAATCCTCTGGGGATTTGTTGATCATGGTAAGGCCTCTTAAGTAGGCAGATATCCATTGAAAAATTTGTTGATTTTGATGGTGCCTCTGAGCAGGCATATACTCCATTGAGTTTCTGGTAATGCCTCATAGTAGGCAGATGCTTCATCGGAAGTGAAGACTTTTGGCTGCATTTATTTTCCCTCTGACTAGGCTGATATTCCCTTATGGGGATGCTGGCTCTTGCTTGCCAGGTCTTGCCTATGCATAGGTAAATGACATTCTGAGGATGAATATGAAGTTTTGCCTTTGCAGTAGGCTCACTGGGGATTGTTG
>OY731405.1:25160271-25170271 GCA_963425845.1 Sphenostylis stenocarpa
ACTCAACTATAGATGGTGAACGTAAACAGAATTTACGTTCATAAAGATGATGCTCCTCACATGGCCAACGTGGCTCAAGATTCTGATGATGAGGACATGCCTGCTGCTGACATGCCTGCTGAAAATATTCATACTGCTGGAACGTCATCTGCTCATCCTACATCCCGCCCTTCTATGGAAGATATGCTGTTTGATATGAATCAAAGAATGCAGGAGTTTTTCTCTATCTCTCAAGAACTACATCAAGAAATTATTCGACGTATCTCGGATGTAGATGATAGAGTATGTAATTTAGAGGACAGATTTAATGCCCAGTTTAATACTGATGAAAGTGAAGAGTTTTAATCTCTTCAACATATTTCTTGTTTGTAATTCATTTGCTTTATAAAAACTTTATTTTAGCTTTGATTGAGGGGGAGTTATTTTCTATATTATGCACTTATTGAGGGGGAGCTTTCATTTTTTTATCATAATCAAAATAGGGGGAGAAATTGTTTAAAGCTTCTTATGTTTAATAATTTTAATATTGTCTGGTATGTTTAATGTTTTTGTTAGCTGTGATAGATAAAACAGGTTATTACAAAGGGCTTTAAAGAAAATTTTGATCATCATCAACAAGGGGGAGATTGTTAAACATACAAGGATATGAAACTTGTAGATTTTGATGATGATTCAAGAACAAATGACTTAGAGATTTGAAGACTTGTAATCTTATGTAATAACTCTGTTTTTATGTTTTTGAGTCTGTAATATTAGAGTCCAAGATAGCCAACACATAGACCATCCTTTAAAAGCTCTAAAAACTCATTTTTATCAAAATTACACTGTGATAATCGATTATCACCCTGGATAATCGATTATTACAACAAGAAAATCACTTTCAAGAAAAGCTCTCTGTGATAATCGATTATCACTCAGGATAATCGATTATCCTGGTCCAGTTTTGTTCCTCTGCAAAAATGGCTCTGGAATAATCGATTATCACTCAAGATAATCGATTATTTAAGTCTGTTATGTGTTTTGAAATTCAAATTTGGACCAATTTACGAAAACCCTATTCCCAATTCTTCTGTTTTCGAAAATCACCATTTCCCAAACCCTATTCTCTCTACTTAAGGTTATCCAAGGCTCTCTGCAAATTAAGAAACCTTTTTCATAAAAAAGTTAAGAGTTGTGACTGCTAGAACTTTCTGTAAGGAAGAAAAAGGGTCTTTTGAAAACCTAGTGTGGGCTAGAAGCGATAAGAATCACTGAGTGGGTTTCTTGGTGGATTGTGTGTTGTATTGTCTCTAGGAAAAGTTGTTCTTCATCCTTTGTGGATTCAAAGGAGGTGTTCATCTCTTGTGTGACTTAAGAGAGGTGTTTTCTATTCCTTATCTTTTCAATTTGTAATCTGTTTGTAAACTGTGATTATAGTGACAACATAAATCCTCTTTTTGAGTGATTAGCAACTGAACATAGGGTCTTTTGATCCGAACCAGTATAAATCAACTGTGTAATCTTCTTTCCGTTATCTATTTACTTTACAACACATTTTAATCGGTGAAATTTGGGGAAAATTTTAAAACCCTAATTTTTGTTTAAGAAACCAATTCACCCCCCCTCTTGGTTTTTGTCCATAAACGCAAACATTCCGCTGCGCGATTCTAACAACTGCCATCTCGCCAACCAAAAAGGGTGAGACCGCCATCTCATTTGGCGAGACGGCCTTCTCACTACTCGCCAATGGCGAGACCACTGTCTCGTTTGGCAAGACGGCCTTCTCGCCATTTGTCAAGGGCGAGACCGCCGTCCCGTTTGGCAAGACGGTCGTCTCGACCTGACAGGCGCGAATCCCTATAAAAGGAGGGCGCAACCCCCTCCTTTTCACACTATTCTTCAACTTTCCCTTCTGTAACTTTTCCAAATTCTTCCCCTAGGATCCCTCCGAAGTATTTTCGAAGTTTTTTAGCATTCTTAGAGGATATTCTATAGCGATGCAAGGAAGAGCAACCAATGTTATAGAATGAAGGATTGCCAAAAAACGTCCTACTTCAAGAACATTAATTACGAAAGCTTTCTTCAAAGGTTTCCATACTTTCTCTCTTTCTTTTACCGCTTTTTCTTTACATTTATCCGTGCATTAGCGGTTAGGGCCATGTAGTCAATATTTTAAATTCCGCAAATAAATAAAGGGTAAAAACATCATTTTAAAGGTTTATTTATGAAATAAACGACTCATCATAGGGAACCTGAAAGGGGCGTCGTAGGGAAGCTAATACCTTCCCTACACGTAACTAATTCCCTTACCCAAATCTGGTTATAATGGCCAAAGTTGATTTTTTTAAACCAATGCCTTCTTTTTCTTCCTTTTCTAATGTTTTCGGATAAAACATTGGTGGTGACTCCAGAACCCTTTTTCAAAAACCTCGCCTTTAGGTCCAGCTCGGTTATCGGACAACCTAAAGGCGTTGTAACATCATCTTAAAACGCGAGTTGAAGTCGGACGCATCGCTCCGACCGCCTCTTTTGACGGTAGTGACAAGCATCATCTTTATGAAAGTATGTTCCATTAACGTTTACCATTTGTAGCTAAGTTAACATGCCATCAAGCATCCGATTGGAATTTAAAGTCCGAGCCCGTTGTTCACCTTCAACATTAACACCTTTATTTTCCAGAATCTTGGAGATAAGAAGTGCATAAGGAATCTTAAAGGTGGGGTGACACTTTGCTTTGAGCATAGTCAAAGTAACAAGGTTAGGCCAATCAATTGACTCGTTGTTCATAATGGCATAAATGATGCGGAGATCAGTAGTAGAACATTGAGCATGATTGGTGGCTCGAGGACAGAGTATCCATACAAGAAGATGAAGTAACATACGTTCCTCTTTCTTCAGAGGACCAACCAGAAGTTGTCTACCAATCTCCATGGCAGGATTACGGAGGAACGAACGATATGCCAGAATTCTGTTGAATTCTTCTAGATCAGCAAAAATGTTGACAACATCATCTCTAATAGGAAAATGAGCAACATTCTCCAAAATGTCATCATCAAGAATGATGGTGACCCCCTTTACTCTGGAAGTGACGACATTATATTTGAACTTGAAACAGGAATAGAAAAATCTGACCAAATCAGGATAGTAGGTGTCCTGCATTTCAATGAAGGGTAGAACTCCTTGTTGTTCAAGAAGATTTGGGAAATTGAAGCCCCTATCAATGAAATGATCACGAATAAGATACTTAGGAGATATAATACTCCTTTCCTTCCAAAAATTTAGATATTCTTGTCTTCCTTCGTCATCAGAAATTCACCCTTCAATAGAGTTAGGGCGGGGATGAGATGCAGGAGCAGATCTTCTCCTAGTTGGAATCTTACGCCTAGAAGAGGAAGCCATTTGGGATGAATTTAAGGTTGGAAAGAGGAAAGTTTATGAAACTTGGAGAAAAGCAAGAGCTTAGAGGGATACAAGAGGGCAAGAAAAGTTTGAGATCTATGTAAAATGCTTGGAAGTGAGGCAATAGGGTGTAATGATTCGAAAATGAGTTCATCTATATATAGGAATTGTCCCCAACGACTATATTTCCAAGAATCCAAGCAAAAAGAGTCATTGCCAATGGCTAGAATATCTCCAACGACGCTAAATAATCGATTATCACTTATGATAATCGATTATTTCTTCATCTTTTACCCAGAAATATGCATGGAAAATCGATTATCACCTGAGATAATCGATTATCCCAGAGAAAATTTATTGATTTGGCACATTGAATTACAGATAATCGATTATTACCCTAAATAATCGATTATTATAGAAATATTTTTCATGGATTACACATTGAAGCTTCAATAATCGATTATTACACAAGATAATCGATTATTCCAGTAAAAAAAAATAAGAAATTTTACAGTTAAGCAGAGTTTATGTTATTTCTAATATTCCTAAGTCTCTCCAAAGTTCATAGAATCTATCCTTGGGAAGAGATTTGGTGAAAATGTCTGCTAACTGATGTTTTGTGTCTATACATTCAACTTTACAATTTTCTTTAGAAATGTGATCTCTTAAAAAGTGATGCCTAATCTCAATGTATTTAGTTCTAGAATGCATAATAGGATTCTTTGTGAGATTAATTGCACTTGTATTATCACACATTAAAGAAATGTCACTTAGAAAAATATTATATTCTTCTAGTTGTTGCTTCATCCATAAAATTTGAGCACAACAATTTCCAGCTGCAATATATTCAGCCTCAGTTATGGATAAAGCAACACATACTTGTTTCTTAGAATGCCATGAAACTAAGGATGATCCTAATAAATGACAAATACCACTAGTACTTTTTCTATCTACTTTACAACCTCTATAATCAGCATCAGAATAACCTAATAAGCTAGGAGAAGCTTCAAATGGGTACCATAAACCAAATCTTGTAGTTCCTTTTAAATATTTTAATATTCTTTTTACTGCAGTTAAATGAGATTCTTTTGGACATGCTTGAAATCTAGCACACACACATACAAATTGCATGATATCAGGTCTACTTGCAATTATGTATAATAGTGAACCTATCATACCTCTATACATAGATTGATTTATTTTCAAACCTGATTCGTCCTTATCTAGATAGCAGGACATTCCCATTGGAGTGTGTGCAACTTTTGCAGTATTTAGTTTGAGACACAAAAGTGTCATCTTTAAGTTGCTTAATTTGAAGTCCAACAAAGAAGGTTAATTCTCCCCTCATTGACATTTCAAATTCACCCTACATTATCTTAGCAAATCCTTCACACAAGGAATTATCAGTTGATCCAAAGATAATATCATCAACATATACTTTAATGAAAATAATCGATTATTTTGAAGACATATCAATTAAAACTTTGTCAGGAATGTTTCTTGCTCATTTTAATCGATTAACCTTAATGTGTATTAGTTAAATCTAATCCTTAAGATTGTATTAATCGATCAATTCAGTTTTTAATAGATTAAAAACTTTTTAGAAGCATTTTCAAATTCTTCCAAAATGAATAATCCTCATGCAGCAGAGAGATATGAATGATTATACCTATTAATATTGATGCTGACTCACTAATCACTCTACCCTATAACCCAAGTGTCTTTGATTTCATCAAATTATTAAGATCTTCAATCTATCACAATGTTCAATAAGATCTTAATCACTTTCACCTCCATCACCTGGTCTCATGTCCATTATGATAACATCATTAGGATCAATTACCACGTCTGAGGTATTGTCCGCTTGGAGCTCTCGACCGTCACGATTTTGTCCTTAAAAGGCGCCTCGTGTATTTAAACTACCATTGGTCTCGACTCTTAAACAATGTGAGACTTAATGAGCGTGTCAAATGGTATGTATGGGTGGAGCAAGACTCTACTCTTGGTCCCACGGTGGGTGCCAATGTTATCATATCTGCTATGATAACATTGTTAGGTCAATTCCCATGTTCAAGGTATTGTCTGCTTTGGAGCTCTCATCTGTTATGGTTTTGTCCTTAAAAAGTGCCTCGGTGGGTTAAGGGAGGAAGGTGTATTTAAACTACCTTTGGTCTCGACTCTTAAGCGATATGGGACTCGTGAGTGTACTCGAACATATGCCCTCCAGTCGAGGACTAAATGGTATGTATGAGTAGTGGGTTAAGGGAGGAAAGTGTATTTAAACTACCCTTAGTCTCTATTCCTAAGCGATGTGGGACTCATGAGTGTACCAAAATATAAGTCCCCCAGTTGTGGATTAAGGGTTATGTATGAGTGGAGCGAGACTCTACCCTCGACCTCACGGTGGGTGCGAATGTTTTGATTAAGGATCGAGAGTGTCGTGGTATCATGTTCGCTATGATAATATCGTTATGTTCCAGTATGCCCATAAAGTCTCACATCACTTAGAAGTTGAGGCCAAAGGTAGTTTAAATACACTCTCCTCCCTTAACCTACCACTCATACATACCCCTTAGTCCTCAACTGGGGGCATATGTTCTGGTACACTTATGAGTCTCACATCGTTTAGGAGTCGATGTCAAAGATAGTTTAAATATACCCCCTCCCTTAACCCACCAAATTTTTTTTAAGGACAAAATTGTGATGGATGGAAGCTCCAAAGCGGACAATATCTCGGATGTGAAAATTGATCCTAACAATGTTATCATAGCAGACATGACACCGGAACACTCTCTATCCTTAATTAAAATATTGGCGTCCACCGTGGGGCTTAGAGTTGAGCCTCGTCCCACTCATACATATCCCTTAGTCCTCGACTAAAGTCTTATGTTCTTGTACAATATTGTTATAACGGATGTGAGGTCAGGACAGACACTCTCGATTCTTAATCGGAACAACTCTCTTTTTCATTAAACATTCTCAAATTATTTTTCATTTGATTTCTGAAATAAAACCAACTATATAATTCCTTTCTTATATCCACGGTCATATGTTAAGATGATAAAATAGGTTTAGTGAAGTGATAGTTTTACTCTATTAATCTTTTTGTATCTATCTCATTTAGTCTCTTAATTTGGTGGACCAAAGACGGAACCTATAATATGTTTTAAAATATATTTATATATTAAAATAAAAATAAAAAAATTATAATTAAAAGTATTATGTTTTTTAAATATAAATATTTTAATATATAAATATAATATTTTTTCAATTTATCTAATAAAATGTTAATAAATATTAATTAATAAATAAAAATTTAAAAATTATTCATATAATTAAAAATATATTTTTAAAAAACTATATAAAAAAATATATTACTGGTGGATTGAAGTTCATAATCAGCTCCACCCCTCCCATTTTGTGCGGATATGCAAAGAGTCAAAACAAGAAAAATTGACAATGTGTCATCCTCTCGCTAATTCAATAAACCCCATTTTTATAATAATTAAGAATAATTTGGAATTGATAAAATTTGTGGTTTATATTCTGCAATAAAGTCATCGCATAGTGTGAAAACTAATTAAACTTTGAAATTAACACGTGTTTCACATTTCAACGTCATGGAAAGACTCTCCCTCATGAGTCCGTATTCTCCTATTTCGTGGAAACAAATCAAATTTGAAAACGAGAATAGAGTTTAGGCAGTTAAAAACACAAAAAATGAAAGGAAAACGTGACATTTTGTCCTTTAGAAACAACAAATTTCAACACTCAAAAAGAGTGGTCATCCTCAAAAGGCAAGATTCACCATATTATTTCGATATTTGGTACATGTTCATATTCATATATAAAGTAGTGATTGAGATTTTTTTTTTATTATTATTTGTATGTAGTGTGGTGATTGATGTTTATTCCACCAGCTATGAAATGAAACCATTAAGCAAAGTTTGTAACTTTCTTTATGTGATTAATCAATTCCTTATTATTCCAACTGTTTCACATACCTGTTTCCTTTCACATTATTAACTTGTTTTTTACTCAACGTTGAGGTCAGTGTGAATGTAGAAAATAGTAAAATAAGACTATCAACAGTGTAACCTACTTTTGTCATGGTCCGAGAATGAATCTTTTACTTTAAAATTTTATTCGGATGTGATGATAAGTCAAAAAGAAAAGAAAAAAGGTAAAACAAATGATAAATAAAATTAGTTGAATTAGAAAAAAAAATATTTATTAATTTGATATTATTTCTAAATAATTAAAATAAAAATAAATATTATTAAAAGAATTATAATATAATCAATTGTGTTAAAATATATAATTAATATGTCTAATATATTTTTTTTTCAACAATCGTAAAATCTTAATGTTGCATGTTTGTTTTTTCTGTATTTTCTAAAAAAAGTTTTTTATATTGAATATTACGCTTTTCGAATCTGTAAAATGAGTGTCGTTTCACATCTTTCCGCGCTTGATTCAAACAAGGCACAGAGGTTCGAGGATGAATTATTAGTTTAAAATCACGTGGTTTCAGTGATTCATCACGTGATTTATACTGTTTTCCTTTTTCAATTTAGAGGAAATATGGATATGTTAAAATAATTATCCGTAAACAAAGAATCAATCCCATAAAAAATATATTTTAAAAATAATTACTTAAATAAAATATTTCAAAGTGTATTTATCAATTTAATAAAAATAAATAAATTTGTTTGATATAATATAATTATTTTGTTTTTTTCTATTTATTTATTTCTCATTTTTTTCTATATTTATTTGATGTTTGTTTTCTTTATATTCTCTTTTCTCATCTTTGATTTTTCTCTTACTTTTTCTTATTCTTCAATTAAAAATAGTAGATTAAAATTTGATAAAGTGAATTTTTTTATTATTATTAAAATATAACAATATCTAAATAATCTAAAAATACTATAATTTAATATATTATATTTTAAAAATATTATATAATAAATTTAAAATATTAAAAACATTATTATAATGTTATAAATATTAATAAAATTTATATTTATTTTAAAGTAATTTTCTAATAAATATTTTTTAAAATTACTTAACCTAATTATTTATCATAACTTAATCTAAATATCATTAGATTAAATTATTAAATAAAAATACATTTAATTTATAAATATTTAATATTTTTTAATTAAATAAATAATGATTTATTATGATAAAATAATTTTAAATTAATTGTTTATTATCAAAATAAATAAAATTATTTGTTCTCATCATAATTTTATATAATTAATTAATATTTTTTTTAGTTTTATTGTTGATTTTAAAATATTTATTTTAAAATATTTTTATTAAATTTTAATATAATAGTTTAATCAAGAAAATAAGTTGAAGAGGAAAAATAAATCAATAGAGGTTAGATAGAAAAGCAAAAAAAAAACAAAGAATGAGGAGAGATAAAAATTAAAAAATTATGAGGAAAGAAAAGAAAAATTATATATAAATAATAAAATAAGTGAATAAATTAATAGAAGTTCTGGGTAATTTTTCTTTTAAAATATATTATTAATAGGATTCATTCATAAATAAATAAATAATCGAAATAATCAAAGAAAAAAATAGAATCGGTTTCTGTACGTAAGAAATGTTATTTGTGATATACGTATTAATTATTTAATTTATGAATTTTATCAGTATTTTTTATTTTGAATTTGTTTTATTAACAAAATGCTTTTCTCAAAGTTGTTTGAGGGAAAGAAATATTTTTTCTGAAAGGAAAAGGATGCGAGTTAATAGGGATAAAAAGAGCTTTTATACCAAACGAAAGCAATTCCAGTTCTATTTAAATATTGAAAAATTTATGAATATGGATAAATCGTACTTAATAATATGACTTTATAGTAATAAATAAATAAATAAATAATGCCATCTAACACGTAATGCTATCTAATTTTGTATTAACTTTTTTCTACAAGTATTGTTATATAACTCAATTTTAAGGATTTTTTTTTAAATGTATTATGTGACACATTTTTTTCAAAGTAGTGTTATATATATATATATATATATATATATATATATATATATATATATATATATATAATTTTTTTAAGTAGTGTTATATAGTATAATTTTTTTTATTATTAATATTGAAGTCATATTTTTATTATCTTATATGTTTTTATTTAATTATAAAATAATTTTAAATAGATTTTTTATTATTATAAATTTATAATAAAAAATAAAAATATAATTATAGTTAACAAATAAAGTAAAAATGAAATATATATTACAATATCATTTCTATCTAGACAATACGATTATGACTTTTAGTAAAAAAAAAAAATCAATTTATTTGGATTTATTCTATCACTTTTGTTGTGAATGTATGTTTTGTATTAAGATATATGATTCAAATTCTTCACATTCGGACCAGCTACACCACCAGTAGCACCGTGGGAAGTTGTCTGGGTATCATAAGAATTCTGGAAAAAAAATTCGGTGGCATTGGTTGTGGGTCTGGAAATGGCAAATTCAGTCGTACAAGAGGTGATCGTGGTGGTCCGTAGCAGTTTGGTGGGAGTCCATAACAGTAGCCACAATGGGGTCCTTACCTTGGTTGAATTACCCACCTTGGGGTTGGATGTCT